>JAQQSV010011446.1:0-13001 GCA_028646515.1 Pseudochirops corinnae | reverse complement strand
CTAACTATATTTCCCTCCATCCTATCCCACCCCCACTTATTCTATTTTCTCCTTTGACCATATCTCTTTTCAAAAATGTTTGCTTCTAACTACCCTCTCCCCCAACTGCCCTCCCTTCTATCCTCCTCCTTAATTTTATTTTTTAGATATCATCCCTTCATATTCAACTCATCCTGTGCCCTCTGTCTACATATACATGAACATACAAATGCCCACATTCACATATTTATATACATATACATCCTCCCATACATACGTATATATGTATGCATACATATATACATATATATTCCCTTCAGCTGTCCTCATACTGAGAAAAGTCTTATGAGTTACAATTATTGTTTTTCCATGTAGGAATGTAAATAGTTAAATTTTAATAAGCTCCTTATGATTTCTTTTTCCTGTTTACCTTCTCATACTTCTCTTGCTTCGTGTATTTGAAAGTCAGATTTTCTGTTCAGCTCAGGCTTTTTCATCAAGAATGCTTGAAAATCCTCTATTTCATTGAATTACCATGTTTTTCGCTGTAGCATTATACTCAGTTTTACTGATTCTCGGTTTTAGTCCTAGCTCCTTTGACCTCTGGAATATCATATTCCAAGCCCTTTGATCCCTTAATGCAGAAGGTGCTAGATCTTGTGTTATCCTCATTGTGTTTCCACAGTGCTCAAATTGTTTCTTCCTGACTGCTTGCAATATTTTCTCAGAGCAATGATTTTAAATGAATAAAATGTAATACATGGGACAACAAAGGAAATCAATTATATTGAAATACAGTTATCAAAGTGAGGAGGAAGAGAAGAGGAAATTGACTCTTGCCCCCACCAAACTTTGGAGACACAGCTCAAAACAGACCTCACACTTTAATGGCCAAAAAGGAAGAGAGAGAGGCAGAGACCAGTAGCCCAATTTTGTGAAGCCCTGCTGGTGAACATCACTCTCTCTCCAATTTCTCAGCTCTTTGTGGTCCTGTTTCCAGTCACATGAATGTCTTCTGGGTCCTCCTGTACCCTTCACCACATCAATGAGAGGGAAGCAACTACGTGTTTAGGAAGAGGAACAGAGGAATATGAAAAAAGGACTCAGAGTGCATTTGGTCCAAAAAATGAAATGTGCTTAGAAGGGGTCCCAAACCTAGATCATTCTGATGAAGTTATTCTGTTTTTCCAAAAGATTTAATATAGTAATGTTCTAGTGCATTATTGAGAGCTTATCTAAGTGGTTTGTTTGGGTTTTTTGGTCTGGATTTGTGATTTCAATGATTTAATGAGCTCCTCTATGGCAAACTCCCTCTGTCAGTGAAGATCAGGTTTCTTGTTATTGTTCAGTCCTGGCTGACTCTGAGACCACATTTAAGGTTTCCTTGACAAAGATGCTAGAGCAGTTTGCCATTTACAGATGAGGAAGCAGAGGCAGACAGTATTAAGTGACTTGCCCAGGGTCACACAGCTAGTAAGTGTCTGAGGCCAGATTTGAACTCAGAAAGTCTTCTTCCTGACTCCAGGCCCAGCACTCTATTCGCTATGGCACCGCTGAGCCACTACTGCTCTGCAATTCATAGTTCTAGACAGTTGCCTTGGGTCAATGAAAGGGTGACTGACTTGTCCAGGATCACTCCACTTATATGTGTCAGAGATGGGACTTGAACTCTGGTCATTTTAACTCCAAGCTCAGTTTTTACGGAACATAACATCTGGGCTCCGATCGTTACTAGGGAGGGAGAAGTCTTGGGCAAGTGTTAGCTCAGAAGTTACAGAGATTTGAACTTGGCTTTTGGTGATTTGTGGGAGACAGAAGCCAGAAGACCATGCCCATTTTGTTCATGACTTAAGGAACGTGCTTTAGGCTAGGTTGAGCTTCCTGGTTTTCCACACTATCTCTCTTGAAAGAGTTACATGTATTTTATAGGAAGAAGAGAAGGGATTGGGGGAACAGGAATGCAATCATCCCTCCAAATGTTTCCTCTTTCTGCACACTTATACAGTGTTTTGCTAAGGCTTACAAAGTCAGTGCTGCAATGAGGGGAGGAGACCCATCCCCAGAGCATTTACGGCTTTGCAAGTATAGAATGACTATGTCCCAACGTGGATATAGTCAGATGTTCTCCTTTCAGCCCCTTAGTGAGTCCCTAAGAGCATTTCACTAGGTTTCTGGTCTAATACAAACTGTTCTTGGGTCTCCCTGCTCATTTTACATAGATAAAGTTAAGGAGAACATTGTCTTATCCTGCTTAGTGGGAAAAATTAACCTCTTGAATGTTTGTATGGATGAGGATGGTGAAAGAGTATCAGAATTATCATCCCATTAAAATGAGAAGAGACAAAGGAAACATGAAGCAGAGGCTCATGGGCCAGGTTATAGGATGATAGGATCATGGATTTAGAGTCAGAAAGGAACTTAGAGGCCAATCCTCTCATTTTACAGGTAAGGAAACTGAGTCACAAGGAGATTAAATGATTTGTCCTAGGTCACACAGCTAATAACATAAAATATTTCAGGCAGAGTTTGCACCTTGGTTTTCCCAACTCCTGAATGTCACAGAGTCAGGCAAAGAAGGCTAAGTGTATTATGGACTGTATTAATGGAAGCCAAGGACATGGGACTTTTTCATGACAACAGAAATTTTGGCATAGATTGCAAGCTTTGGCCCTCTCCCCTTTTAGTGCTTCTAATGTTTCTTAAGGCCTTTCTAGAGCTTCAAGGCAAATTGTTTTCCTGTTTTTCTCCTAGTTCTGAGAATTGCTGTTGCGAGAGACACCCATTTCCTTATGTGGAAACATAAATCTTTTTATATGTTATGGTAGATGACGACCACTTAGGTCATTGCCTATGTCCTCAAGCAGGTTAGAGGGGACTCAATGACTATAACTCACCTAGGAGTAAAGGCTGTGGATCTTTTGCTGAGAAGGGTGAATCTCATACCTACCGAAGTGACCCTTTTGGAGGTCACTAAAGTGAGACTGGGAAGCTGACTACTGTGAAGGAAATTATGATTTTTCATATTAATTGATATATGTATAATGAATATACTAACAGATTAGATTTCTCAGAATTGTCTCTTCTGTCTTGGGAGTCAGACTTACAGTGCAGCTTGAAATGATCAATCAGTCTTTGAAAACACTCTCACAATCACGGCAATCTTGTGCCTTAAGTGAAGTGAATCAAAGATATAGAACCTGTTACCATCATAGAGCTCTGGTTCTGTGCACTAGGGGGGTGATTAAAACCCCCAAAATTTGAAATAATCAAAGAATTGTCCTCCCCTTGTGTGCTTGTTGTGAGAAAGCACTCAGGCCCTGGGAAATGATAGTTTGTGATCCACCTTCCCCACTCCTTCACCGCGTGTGATTTGTGTATATAAGTTGTGCTTTTACTCCAACTTAGAGAGTAAGTTTTCTCCTCTCTGAAACTGCTTAATTAAACCTTGATTACTGGCACTCCTATCTTTAGGCCTGCTTTGTGCAGCTCCAAGAATTTCCAGGTTAGAGACTGGCTCAGTAAAATCCTGTTATCATTAATTGGGGTCAGAAGTTTTTAAGAGGAGGACCTAGGGTGAAACCTTCAGCTCTCCAGTACCAGGGGGAAAGGACAGGTGCCACTGGACCTTTTTTCCAGAGTCCCAACTCACCTTGTCTGGAAGTTTCAATGTTCTCGCTTCACTATATCAGGACCCCTTTTCTCGATCTGTATCACTTAGGTAAGGTCTGTTTTGTTTTTTCTGGTTTTTGGCATATGGATTGGCAAGTTTTGTGTGCATCTTCTCTTTTATAAATGCATGTTCAGGTATGTTTTTTTCTCTTCTCTTTTATAAAGGCAGGTCCAGTTATAGATTGTACTTTTTATTTCTTCATGTGTGAATTTTATTTGCCTAAGAATTGCTTGCATGGTTGGTTTTGTGCGTTGATTTGGAATTAACATTTTTATTGCAGGCTTGATTAGAGTTGTGGAATGTTTATTTCTGTAATTCAAATTAATTGCTACAGACCCACTAGCATCCTTTACTCTAGACCCTTCATCCTTGGCTCATATTCCTCCACAAACCCAGCTCTCACTGTCTCATGTTGGACCTTAATCCACCCCTTATGTGAGCTGAAATGAAGACCACAACTAGGATGGGGAAATCAGAGCTTTGCCCCTAGGCACTGAAATTTATAGTGCATAAAATATAGTACATAAAATCAAACATATTCACTCCTTCTCTTCCTGTGGACTACTTGTATTTGTGTACTGTGTGTACTTGTTAGTTAAGTGGTGTTATTATCTTTGAATGGGACAGGTGTGTGGGAAAGGCAAGGGAGAAGTTACAGCATTTCCTAGTAACCCCCAGAACAAACATGTGCCTTTCCAATCTAAAAGAAATATAGTCTTGACTGTCCCTGTCAACACCACTGATAGCTAAGTGTGTTAACTAACCAGGGTGATCTCACTCTAAAGGAACGAGGAGGCTTCTGAAGGAAAAGGCAGGAGCAGCAAAGTCACAATGAACTTTGATCTCAGAAAGTTAAGAACAATGGAGAGCAGAAAACTGCAGAAGTAAAGAGGAAGTTCCTAACCATATGGCAGAGCTGTCAGCAGACAAAGCGAGTCTATGGGAAGCTACTCATTCATGTGTAGAGTGCTAAGAGTGATTCTACTGCTAGATTTTCCCTATCTGCTTTCCAAAATTCTGTACTATTTCTCAGTTGTGTCCAACTCTTCATGATCCCATTTGGGATTTTCTTAGCAGAGATACTGGAGCAGTTTGCCATTTCCTTCTCCAGCTCATTTTACAGATGAGGAACAGAGGCAAACAGGGTTAAGTGACTTGTCCAGGGTCACATAGCTAACAAGTGTCTGAGGCCAGATTGAAACTCAGGACAATGAGACTTCCTTACTTCAGGCCCAGTGTTCTATGTATTATGGCGCCACCTGTTATTTAATACTTTGCTCTTTGATTCATGGTGCCTGCTTGGTCTATTAGTAGAATTGTGTGTGTACAAGAACAAAACCTTCCCCATTTCAGCACATTTATTCACATAAGGCAGGATGCCTATGTTCTAAAAAAGGGCTGGGAACCTGTGGCCTCTAGGTCCTCAAGTATATCCCAAACTTCACAGAACAAATCCTTTGTTTTCATATTGACACTTGTGAAGTTTGGATTCAGTCAAAGGGTTGCACTTGAGGACCTAGAGGGCCACATGTGGCCTCGAGGACACAGGTTCCCCACTTCTACTCTGGATATACTCCTCCTGCCTAAAAATTTCTAAACTCATTCATGACTGGATAGCTAGTGAAGGTCAATCCCTGGCATTTCCCTGTCTGTGAACTCAAAGCAGGGAAGCCAATCAAATGTACCAAAGTCAGGGTAACTCCTTCCCTAAAACACCCCTGTCCTTTACATGCCTAAGTAAACTTCCTTGTTGGGCCTAGATTACATGACCTCAGCTGAATCCTACCCATTCCCTTGAGAGACAAGAACCTGGCAGAACCTCAGTATGTCAAGACAAAGAGAAATCTCTCACATAATCATCACCCACCCTCCCCTTTCTTTTCCTGCTAAACCTGAAAACCATTTCACCATATGCCTATCTCCAACTTAAGCATCCTTTACTCTAGAATCTTCTTCCTTGGCTCACATTCCTCCACAAGCCCAGCTCTCGCTGTCTCATGCTGGACCTTAATCCATCCCTCATATGAGCTGTAATGAAGATCACAACTAAGATAGGGAAATCAGAGCTCTGCCCCAAGGCACTGAAATTTATAGTACATAAAATCAAACATATTCACACCTTCAGTGGCTTAGAAACAACTGAGTTTAGCTAAGATAAAAAAAGAAAAAATTAAAATAGCAAGTCACAGTGATTAATTCCTGCTCCTGCTCAGTTGACATTGTCTTGATTCTTAATTTTCACATCATGAAACACAAAATTGACATCAGGGTGCTTTTATGTGTCTTGTCCCAGAGATCAGAATTGTAAGTGAGAGCTCTGACCATAATAAAGGTCTATTGCTTTAAAAGGCTATTATTAGCTTTTCTGATGATGAATCTATTCTTTCTTCATTTCCAAAACTCAGTTACAGATTAAGATAAACAGGCATTCAACAGGAGCTCAAGCCATGTTATCACCCTTATATTGAACCCAGCAACCCATAAGAATTTCCAAAGTGAGTGGAATATATGTTAAATAGGTATGTTTTAATTCCACAAAAATTTTCTAAGAGATCTTCTGTGCAAAGCATTGTGCTGGTGCTGAGGATACAAAGGTAGATAAGACATTGGTGTTTTTCTCAAGAAATTTATAATCCAGGGTGGCTAGGTGGCATAGTGAATAGAGCACCAGCCCCGGAGTCAGGAGGACCTGAGTTCAAATGTGGCCTCAGAAACTTAACACAAAACTAACCATGTGACCTTGGGGAAGTCACTTAACTCCAATTGCTCTACCTTGCCCCCTCCAAAAAAAAAAAAAAAAGAAATTTATAATCCAATAGGATAGATAGATGATTGCCCAAATAATCAAAATACAAAGGAAAATGAATTCATTGTGAAAGAGAGGCAAAGAAATATTTAAGTACATTTTATGGTGCTTAATTTTTTTTAAAGTATCTCCAATATGATTTATAATTTTTTATTACAAATGTACAATCTATGAACTGTATTTGTGATTCTATATATTTACATTTTTTTCAGATTCATCTCCTTTGATGTATGGGAAAGTGTAATCTCTTGCTTCAGAATCTTAGAACATAACTATCTCTTAGGTTACTTTAAAATGGACATAATACAAAACACAATACACAGAACAAATTAAACAGCTGCTCCGGATTTCCAAGCTCAAAATGCTGATGGATTAACAAAACCCAAGCAGTAAAATCTATAATGTATGTCCAGATTCTTTACAATGCATTAGTGATATTGATAAGGTTTTTTTTAGTGCTGACGTATGTATGTCACATATGTAAATGTGTAAGTTGTAAAGAAGAATTAGAACCAATAGGAGGAACCATGAAAAAGAAGAAACAAAAAACAACAAAAAGAGAGCAAATAGTTTGTTTCAATCCACATTCAGACTCCATAATTCTTTCTCTAGATGTGGATAGCATTTTCCATTGTGAGTCTTTTGGAGATGTCTTAGATTCTTGCATTGTTGAGAAGAGCCAACTCTATCAAAGTCAGTCATTGTATAATGTGTCTGTTACTATGTACAATGTTCTCCTGGTTCTGCTCTCCTCACTCAGCTTCAGTTCATATATGTCTTTCCAGGTTTTTCTGAAGTCTGCTTGCTCATTATTTCTTATGGAACAATAGTATTCCTTCATAATTTCATACTGCACCTTGCTTAGCCATTCCCCAGTTGATGGGTATCACCTCAATTTCTGATACTTTACCCCAGAAAAGAGCGGCTATAAATATTTTTGTACATGTAAGTCCTTTTTCTTTTTGTTTTTTAAATCTCTTTTGGGACACAGACCTAATAGTGGCATTGCTAGGTCAAAGGGTATGCATGATTTTATAGCCTTTTGGACATAGTTCCAACTTGCTCAATAAAATGGTTGTATCAATTCACAACTCTACCAACAATGTAACAAAAGTGCAACAGACTCATTTTTCCCACATCTCCTCCATTTGTCATTTTCTGTCCTGTTAGATAATCTAATAGGTATGAGGTAGTACCTCAGAATTGTTTTAATTTGTATTTCTCCAATCAGTAGTGAGCTAGAATTTTTTCATATGGCTATAGATAGTGTTGATTACTTCATCTGAAAACTGATATCTTTTGATCATTTATGGGTTAGGAAATTGTTCTTATTTTTATAAATTTGACACAATTCTCTATAAGAGAAATGAGGCCTTTATCAGAGAAACTTGCTTCAAATTTTTTTTTCAGTTACTATTGCTGTTATCTCCCTCCTTCCTATTCTCCCTATCCCCCTTTATTCTATTCTCTCTCCTTTTACACTGTCCCTCCTCAAACGTGCTTTGCTTCTGACTATCCCTTCCCCCAATCTGTCCTTCCGTCTATCACAGCCCCCCCATCCCCTTCCCCTCTAATTTCCTGTACAGTAAGATAGATTTCTATACCCAATTACCTGTGTATGTTATTCCCTCTTTGAGCCAGTTCTGATGAGAGTAAGGTTTACTCATTCCCCCTTACCTCCCCTTTCTCCCCTTCTACTCTAAAAGCTTTTTCTTTGCTTCTTTTGTGTGAGATAATATACCCCATTCTACCTCTCCCTTTGTCTTCAGGAAGAGAATTCTTAAATAGCAGTGATTATAAAAAGCAAAAATTGACCATTTCAATTTATACAACTTAAGAGAATTTTCAAGAACAGAATTAGTGAAGATAAATTAAAAACTATTGGGAGAAAAATCTGTGCAGTAATTATTTCTGTTAAAGGTCTGACATACAAAATATATTAAGAATTGATATAAATATGTGAAGTTCAATTCAGTAAACATTTATTAAGCAACTACTATGTGCCAGGAAACGTGTTCAGTGCTGGGGATACAAAAAGAGGCAAAAAAAAATAATCCCTGCCCTCAAGAAGTTCATGAACATGTGAACAAATATAGTCGGGAAACCAGATATATACATATGAAACATATGAATAGTAATGTAAATAGTAATGAATATTAATGGTAATGTGCTTGGTAGAGAATGAATACTAAAGTGAACAGCAGAGGGTGGGTTACTCTTCAAAGAAGGGAGAACTTGAATATAAAATTAGCAATAGGAAAGAGAAGACAACATGATGAGAACAATGAAGAATTCCAAGGTTCTTTGGTCCTCCATCTTCCCTACTGGTGGCAGTGGTGGCGTGGAAGCCTCATCAAACTGGCTCTCAGATATTTGTCAAACTGTCAGTGGGAGCATTTACACCTCAGCAATCAGCAAAGGCAACAAATCAGGGGTTTATTTATTGTTTTGTTGATTGTTTAGATTTAAAGGAAATGTTAGTAACATAGTATTAAACTTAAAAGTATGTCCTACAGGGATTCTCTTTTTCAGAGAGCCAGTTGTTTAAACATTCACCTAAGGGTGGGCTACCTGGGTAAGCTGATGCTAGTCAAAAAACTTAAGGAGAAAGTCAGTAGAATGAGGACAGAGTTGCTTTGCCAACTTATATTATAAAAACTTAAGGCTCTTTACATACTGTAGGGTTAAGACCTCTATAAAGGAATGCATTTTTCCTTTATCTCCAGGATCAAATATAAAATGCTTTTTCAGACATTTAAAGCCCCTCACAACCTGGCCTCTTCCCATTCTTTCTTGTCTTTTTATTCCCTAACCTCTCCTCACCTGCATACCCAAGTCAATGCTTTTCTCTCTAACATTACTCTGCATATCATCTTCATTAGAATGTGAATTCTTTACAAATAAGGACCAGGTTTTTGCCTTTGTATCCTCAGCAGTTAGCTTAGTGCCTGCACATAGTAGGTATCTAATAGATGCTTGCTGACTTACTTAGAGGCATCCTTAGAAGTTTGAAAATCATAGGATCAGAGACTTTAGCAGTCATTTAATCATTTTACAGATAAGGAAACTGAATCCTAGACATTCAGAGTCCTTGTCTAAGGACAGACAATTTAGGAAAAGAAAATATTTTATTCACATTGTGGCTAGTAAGTCGACTCTAAGATCATTAAATTCCCATTCATCTCCAAAATTCCCATTCAATCACAAAAACTAGAAATCCATTCACAAGTACTATAGGGGGCCCTCTGATCATAAGACCAAGAAGCTGATTATGGTTCGTTGAACTTGTGATGAATGAGGAGAGGTTGTAAAAATTATGCTGACAGCAAGAACAGGTCAGAACTACTCTACAAGTCTCAGGGTGGAAGGAGATGTCTATATTCAGAGTAAGATCTGGAAAGACTAGAGTTTAAATGGAGACTGAAGCAATATATGCTGTCGTTCTTTTTCATGTTTGATTTTGTTTCTTTTTTCCCAATGTTCACTTATTGGTTACAACCCTTCTATACAACCAGACTGTTGTACAATGTGAAAGTATTTGCAGATCCTATACATGATTGCACGCCACCATGGGGAGGGGAAGGGAGGAGAAAATCTGAAACTTGTTGAGGGATTTTTCTTACCTTATCTTATACTTACTCCAACTCCTGGTCTATAAGCCTCTCCACTCTTGAGAGCCGCTTCTTCGAATAAATATTCGGCAGTGAATGCGCAGGCTGCAATCACAGAATGTCCCCCACAAACACACGCTGCACCGTGATATAAGTTTCAATTGCTTCTTTTTATTCTACCACTATTATTATATGCTGAGCGTGCTAGCGTGCAAGACCCAAAAGACAAAAATGGCTGAGACTCACGCGGTTCCCCTTTTTATACCTAGCTTTTGAACCCCGCCTCCGAGTGCCGTCATCGCCCGGTGAGCCACTCACATACCGTCCCGAAGGAGACATCTCGCGTAATCATGCCATCTTTATTGCCAACGTGGCATCCTAGTTCCAACCCTAAGGCTGAACTGAGTGCTCACGATCAAGGCTAACAGACATGCGCGGGCCTCTACTCCATCCCCAGACTGTCGCGGTGCACTCCCAGCGGCTAATGACGTCAAACACTCTTACATTCAAGTGATTGTGAAACTGAATCTTGTAAACTAAAAATAAACAAGTCATTGGAAAAAAAAAAGAACAAGTCAGAAAAAGATGCAAGGTGGTGGTGGTGGAGATGAGTGAGGTTGATTCCCAAGAAATGCTCTTACAGACAACAGTGGCAAAGTTTCCTCACTTACATACAACCCTTGCTTCTGTACCTTCATTTTAAGATCAGGCATGGTGGTCTAGACCACCATGACAGTTTCTCCTTAAAGAAAGCTGTAGCTTATAGAATCTATGCATGGAAACCACTGTCATAAGATTAGGTCCGATGGTTTTAAAGCCATCATGACAGTTTCTCGTTAAGGGAGGCTACTCATGGAAAATTGCTGACAATAACATTTTTTAAAGGTTGATACAGTTGTGTCCCCCAAATAATATTTTGTCTACTACCAGATTGTTTTTCTCCTTGGTATGCAGGGCCTGAGAAGCAGTAACAACAGACTTGCAAGTTCATCATAAGCTGGAGAAAACTGGGCCTTAGGTGAACTTTACAGTAAATGCTGGAGTTGCTGATCCCTGGTATAGGGCTCCAAGATTAAAAGGCTCTGAGTTCAGATTTCAGATTTCTTGTCTGAATTCCACTAACACTCCACAGTATGACTTAGAGAGACAACAGAGTTGGCTAGGAGTCAGTGTACCTTGGTCCTAGTCCTTGCTGAGAAGTGAGAATAGATGAATTTTCGATCTCCAAGATTCATTCATGCAATGTCCCTTAGTATATATGTACCTCATATAAAAAAAGTCAACAAAGTTTAGAATTCAATGCTCAGTACAAACTGAAAGAATCACAGAGAATGGCACAATGCCAGAGTTGGCAAAGGGACTCATATCAGCAGGCACCCTAGCATGCCCAGGATGGCTGCTAGTACAGGTTCTTAGATCTACTTTTCTAAAGGAAAGCAACTCAAAATGGGTTAATAATCTTAATCAAACATATATCATTTACCTATTTCAAGGGAAAAAGTCAGCACCCTGGACCTTCTGAGAATACAAACAAGCAATACAACAATACAATACAAACAGACAAAAAAAATACAGTCAGAGAAACAGACCAGCAGACAGGGCTTCCAGCCATCTGACCATTGCAGCCATACCTAGTTAGTTACCAGAGAGGGAAGCACCAACATCTGGGTTTTCAAAGCCAAGTGGCTCAACAGCTGCCCAAAGTTTCATCTGGCGAAATCATACAATTCTTCCCAAAGTGAGCCCCAAAGCAAAAACTCACATCAGGGTATATATAGCCTTCTCCTGGGTCAGAGAATGTCACAACCCTCTTGACCCACTGCCCAATCAGAGTAACAAGGTATGGGCATTCCTGTAAAAACAAGTCTCCCACCACAGGCTCCATGTGACCACATTCAGCCTATTAGGTGGCAGAGTATATTTTCAAATCAGGGAAGATTTTCAGAGTCAGTTAAGCCTATTAAGGGGCCAGGGGGCAGGGAAGATCTTCAGATTCCCATTCCCATTACAGGATTTCAAGAGGCCATTGGTACAATTCACAAATGAAAATGAATCCCTGCATAATATATCCAAGTCATTACTTGAAGACCATCAGCGAGGGGGAGTCCATTCCTTACCATTTAACATTTGGAAATAATGATCATTGTTAGGGAATTACCCCCCCCCCCCACATCAAACCCAAATTTGCCACTGTGGGAAAACTTTATTACATTGTTTGAATCTAGCCTTGGGTGGCTGAGAAACAAGAGCCATTTGGAGATCAGATTTATTTAATGCTTAACTCAGGATCTAGGTTATGCTAACCAGAAACCCAGTCAGCTCTGAAGACCAATGCATAACATAGGAGTAGTTTTCTCTCATCTCAAGCAACCCGAATGTCTTACCTGGGATGATCAATCAGCTACTGTTTCTTTGGTTTGAATCCAGTATGATGTGTAACTTACAGACACTAAGAGAGAGTAAGTCGCTTTTTTACAGCTCTCTCCCCTCTTCTTGATGATTTAATAAATGACTTTCTAAATTATTTCAGTTTGGGATTTCATTCTGTTGCTTCTCCCTGCCAATACCATTGCTTAGAACCATTGATATGTTTTCAAAGACTACTTTGCTCTAGGCTTCTGCAGATCTAGGTATATAGTTGGTAGTTAATATGCGTTTAATTATATAAATTACATAAAGGTTTTTTTTTATTTTTTACTTTTCTTTTTAGGTCTTGCATTTTTTTTTTCTTTTTCTTCTTTTTTCTTTTTTTTTAAATTTTATTTTAGTTTGCATCATTCATTTCCACAAGATTTTGAGTTACATATTTTCTCCCCTTCTTTCCCCTACCCACCGCCCCAAAACAGCCATCCCAGTGTGTCCCCCCTCCCCCAGTCTATTCTCTCCTATGTCACTTTTTGGTAGGGCAGGATGGATCTCCCAACCACAGTGCCTG
>JAQQSV010011445.1:0-13001 GCA_028646515.1 Pseudochirops corinnae | reverse complement strand
AAGATTTGGTTTATGTTTTTTAAAAAGAATATTAAAAGGAAGCACTTCTGTGGAACTCAACTGTACAAGAGGTACTGCCAATAGAACTCAGTCATGGAAATGATATTATTATACAAGAGAACACTACCATCAGAGAGGAGAGAAAATCAGTCCTTTGTTAGTAAGGCCTAAACTTACTCTCTCCTTTCCTAAAATCTACATGTGGAACTTCCATTATAACTTATAGACTGAGAAGTGTGTGTATCAGCCCCATATTTGGACAAGGAAAAATAATCTTCTTAGTTTCTAAGAGATGCTATATTCATAATGTAGTTAGGCAACAAGATTCTTTATCATTGCAGAAAGAGCAAACTGTCTTGCAGTTTTGCAAAGCACTAACTGAAAAATTAACATAAGGTTCTTATCCCTAATCCCCACAATACCTTGCATTGGCTATGCATTCCAATGTGACTTCACTGGTTCCTGCCACTACACTTGTATTGCCTGGAGGGATGACAATGACAGGAGCCATGATATCGGGTGTATCGATATCACCTATAAGGAAGAAAGAGAGTAAGCTCATGTAAATACCTTCAGTCTTCACTCAGATAAAATTCTACTTTGATGCTCTCCACAGCACAGAGACAACCCCGATCCTTCTAGGTTCTCTTTGCCAGTAGGTCAAAAATTCTAGCAAGTCTTTCCAAGTTGAAAAGGTCTAGTTACTTGATCTGATAGCACTGATTATCACCCAATAAGATTCCAGAGGGGCTGTCACCTGCTTCTGTAGAGGGCATAGCCCTGCTGATACAATCTCAGATGTCTATACTTCTGAACTCACCACTTTGAGGAAGGAAACAGTGATGACTAGAAAGTTCCAAATGAAAGATTTTTTCAGCAGCAAGCTTTTGTGAAACCTAGGGATCTTACACTTTCAAAATTATCACAGAGCTTAATTAATCTTCTCATAGGAGATCTTGAGCATGGCCATTTTCAAAGGCTTTCATTATACTATATAAGCAAAGTTCTTAAGTATACCCAGTCCTTCTTCCATTCAGAACACATAGCTCACAAGAATATTTCCCTAGTGGAGGGAAGGGGTTGTATCCTAATAGAAAGGAAACCTATTATGCAGTCAAGAGGTTTTAAACTGCTGAGCATTTAAAAAATCAAATGCTTACTGCTTTTTTATGATTTAAAACCCTTCCTGTTGTGTTTCATCTTATGTGCAAACTATTCTAATATGAACTGCTAGTTTTCATATTTAATGCTTAAATTTGGTTCCCTAGGGGTAAATATGTTCAATTAACAGAGTTTTATATCAGAGCAGTTTAAAACTCCTTTTCTTATCAGAAAAGTAAATGACTCAATTCTCAGTCTCCTTTGTAAGGCACCAAAACTGTAAATAATTTAGTTCATGTTTTGACAAGACACAGCTTAAAAAAATGAAGACTCCTCTCTTAGATGCCGAATATATACACAGAAGCAAAATTATCTACCCTCAGTGTATTTAACAATTGTTTGGGCTGAACAGAACCACTCATTTAATTCAAATAAGAGACTAATAAACCATTTCTAAAAACACAAATTTCAATAAAGGAACGTGAATGTATTAAGAAGAGAAACAAAATTACTGGAAATGCAAATGACTTTATCCAACATTTATTTGCTGCTGAAGAGGCTTCCCACCATTTGTGGCTGAACTGAAAAGGAAACTGGCAAATGAAAGGCAAGGCCCTGCTGGGCCTGAGGCGTGATTACAGCCACTGGGAGACCACACTAGGATAAAACACTGGCTTCTTTTCAACGCTAATTTCCCACAGCTCTCTGTATTCTTTCTTTCACTGGCAAAGCAGTATATGCTTTTCATATTAGAGGTTTGCATGCATTTTAAATGAATACGCCAAGGCAGTAATATATTAGCAATACAAATTTTTGTAACTGCAAATTCACATAAAACAG
The DNA here is from genome assembly GCA_028646515.1 of Pseudochirops corinnae. Classification (NCBI taxonomy): domain Eukaryota; kingdom Metazoa; phylum Chordata; class Mammalia; order Diprotodontia; family Pseudocheiridae; genus Pseudochirops; species Pseudochirops corinnae. The sequence continues at coordinate 11,060 of JAQQSV010011445.1, read as the reverse complement.
ATTCCTCCTGGTAAGTATTTCCTCACTCCATGCCCCATAGCAAGGAGAAATTGGGACATTCGTACTTCCTTCTCTTCTAAACTATCTGTATCAAACTATCTGTCCTTTGAAACTTAACTGCTAAAACACCTTGAAGATTCACGTTTTCTATTGATTCTTCCTATTGTCATTCTGTTTTTATGAAATGGATGAAGCATGATGGACTGATTATCAAATTTCTAAGAAGTACAGAATGATCTTACAGCCATTCACAACAGGGCAAAGAAGAAAAAACGTATGCCAATCAGATGAACAACCTGCCTGTCACCTGAGAAAGTCACTGATGAGAGGAGATGACCCAAGAAGCTAATAGTTGCAAACAGTTATGTGAGGGGAAGAAAGCAGCAGTGGATGCTAAGAGGTCGGTTAACAAGGCACTAATTTGGCATTAATCACTGTTTAGTGGCAGTGGCAAAATAGGAAAACCATGCTCAGTATTTGTCAGTTCCAGGAGTCACTCCAAATCCCTCTGTCACATCCTCCCGAGTGCCCTGTTAACACCATTGACTCCCTGTTCACCCCTAAGAATTTTCCTTATAAAGAAGCCTCCTCATTGAACAATTTGACATCACTCCACATTACACTTAAACTTCACTGATTCTCTTCAAGAACAAAGGACAAACAACGAGAAAAGCTTCTTCAAAACAAGCCTAAAAAAAAGTTAGCATTTACTATTCAAATATTAAACTAAAACAAGAAACGGAAGAATCAGTGCTCATTTTTAGTTATATTATTAGATGTGCAATATTTGGGGAGGGCAGATACAAGCCTATGATTTCATGAATGTAGAGAACTCCCGGGAACGAAACTCCTTTTACCAATGCATTTTAGCAACCACTCGGCAGTTTTTTCGGTTTTCATTGCCTGGGATAATGTGGGATGGCCTTATTTACCTAGGATCACCAGCTCTTAGGTTTCAAAGGCAGGACTTGAACCCAGGCTTTCCTGATGTTATAGCCAGTTCTCAATCCATGATATCATGCCATCTCATTATGTATGCAACATATAATACAGAAAATGTACTAAACAAGATATTCAATAGTTTGTAAAGCCATAGTACCCTGATTGTATCTGATCTCGTCTGATTTGGAAGCTAAACAGGATTGGGTCTGATTAGTATTTGGATGGGAAACTACATGAAAGCAGGAGGTGCTAAATGTCGAGAATACCACAGGGATATAGTGGGAACTCCCCTCTCTTCTATGAAATGACGGATAGATGGCTCATGTGCAGAGTCAGAAACATCTGAGTTCTGCCTTGAATACATTCTGGCTATTGTGACTACTCGATTCATTCAACCTCCCCAAGTCCCAGGTGACTCTTTAAGACTATAAATTGCACTAGGGGTATTTGACCTGCATTGGTAACTTGGTTTTAGCTGTGTTGTAAAGATGAAAGAGTTCTGGATTTGGAGTCAGATGCCTTAGGGTTAGAATACTAGATTTGTCATTTACTACCTATATGACATTGGGCAACAAGTTAAGAATCACTTAACCTCTCTCTGTCTCAGTTCACCATCTGAAAAATAAGAACTACATGACCACTCTGGTCCCTGTCAGATCTAAATGCATGATCCTCAACAGAAGTCGTTGCTCAGTTGTGTCTTACTCTTTGTGACCCCTTTTGGGGTTTTCTTGGCAGAGATACTGGACTGGTTTGCCATTTCCTTCTTCAGTTCATTTGACAGATGAAGAAAGTGTGACTTTCCATAGTCACAGAGTGTCTGAGGCCAGATATGAACTCGGGAAGATGAGTCTTCCTGACTCTAGGCAGGGCATGCTATCCACTGTGCCACCTAGCTGCCCCCTGATTTTCATAAGCAAGAATATTTTACACCAAAGAAATCAGACCCTCTGCATCTTTTCCCCTACTTTGCACCCCCTGCCCAAATCAAGCTGTCTGAAGAAAATCATGCTGTCTGCAGGTCAAGATCCAATACTATTTTTAGAAAGTGTAGCAGAAAGATATTTAAAAAGGAGTCAATTAAGTGATGTTCTTGACATATCTAAATTGCCGTTAATGAGGATACAGTAAATCCCAAACTCTCTGACTGAAGAATATCTGCTGCCCAAAATAGGTACGCACTTCCCTACTGGTGTGGCTAAAGAAACTCCCTTCCCTTTAGAACTATCCCTCCTCAGCCACTGAAATTTCGTGGAATGATCCTCTTCTCTCTTTTATCCCCCTTCATCCCTTTTTTCCCCACCACTGCTACTAAAGACCTGTATCCTTGCTACTTCCTTCCAACCTAGACAACCAACTACCTACTGCCAAACACTTCAGCCTCTTCTAGTGCCAATGCCAAAGATCCAGAGTATCAACCATGGAAGACCCAGACTTCCCACCACTTGCTAAAAATCTAAATGTCTCCAGGCTAGGAGCCCCCCTTCTATTTTCTTGGATGCCTACATCTTTTGCTCTGGCTTCTGTAGCTAGTGCAGAAGGAGAAGATTGTGAGGAATGCCCAGATGGTCTCTACAAAGTCCTGGGTTGGAACCCAGAATGAGACTTCCCGTGAAACACTGTTAAAAATAGTAGTTATGTTTTCTAGTGCTATTAATACAGTAAGAAAGGTCAACGACTGGCTTTGGCACTCTGAAATGGTTGTGATTTCCTTGATGTAGATTGGTAGGTACTCTCAGTGCCAATACAAACAGCAGCACTTTAATTTTCCAGAGCTGCAGTTGAAAAATTCAACATTTGGTGGACAAATTTCTGGCAGTGAGTAGCTCCATACTTAGCTTGTATGAGGGGACCTTAATTCAAGGCTTTTCTCATTTGCTAGAAACTACTGGAGCTCACCTTCTGCAGCCCTATCCTTGTGAGTTTGGCCACATCACAGTTTATGTAGGCATTGGTGGTTAGTGGGAACCGAATACTCATAATATTGATACGACGGGAAAATGTATCACAAGTTCTAAACAAACAACATAAAGGCAAACTTTTGGAACACAGATTATAAGTAAATTGAGAAATACCTATAATGCATTGACATGTTAGTGCTGTTGAATTCAGTGATCTTTTACTTAATTTTCTATAAAAACTAATGAAGCGCCTCATATTTTCAAGGTACAATAAATGTATTCTAGTCACATGTCGTAATCGTGTTAAGGTATCAGTGTGGTTAACATCTAAAATGTTAGTTTCCCCCATTAAAATGTCAAAGTAAGTAGTAATAAAATCTATGTGATACGTCTGAACTCTTGGAGAAAGACAAACAGATGGTATGCATAGATATATATCATGAAACCTTAATGAATTAGAATCCAATGATCCATAATCATTAATTAATCAAAATTTTTCCAGAGTAGATTTTTAAAGGAGAAGAAAATCTTAAGATAACAATCCATACCAAGATTCATTTATGTTGTTGTAGCTCAATTGTTTCAGTTGTGTCCAGCACCTTATGACCCCATTTGTGACTATCTTGATGCAGATACTGGATGGTTTGCTATTTCCTTCTCCTTCTTCCTTACAGTTGACAAAACTGAGACAAACAGAATTAAGTGACTTACCCAGGATCATACAGCTAGTAAGTGTCTGAGGCCAGTTTTGAGCTCAAGAAGTCTTCCTGAATGGCAGGCCCAGAAATCTATCCACTGGACTACCTAGTCACCTTTCCATTTATGTTACATTGAAGTAAAGAAACAAAATATCATATAAACAAATGATTTATTTAGCAGTGCATACAGTTGTGAAACAAATTGGGTTCAAGGCTTTCCATAGCCAAAAACCCCAAACTCTGGTCTTTACCCATTTATTATATGATTTGGAGGAAATGAAAAAATAAGATGAAAGAGTTGAGACTCGTGGTTACCTATTAAAGGAGGGGATCAAGAGACAATGAGGTGAGATTGAAAGCTGGATGGAAAGGACAGTGACTACAATCAGGAGGCACTGAGGAGAGAAGGAAAAAGTGGTTGTTTTGTGACATCTTTAAGTTAGGTGACTCTTGGGGGGGAGTAATCTTGTGACTTCTCCAAACTCAGGTGACACTGAGACTTAATTTCACAAAATGAAAGATAAAGATAGAGTCACTAATGCTGTTTCAATAGTATATTCATTCATTCATTTATTTGCTTGAACTAAACTTAGATTTTTCTCTACAATCCAACCAACCAAGGAGGCAGCTTAGTATAGTGGGAAAAACTCTGACTCTGAAGCCATGAGGTTGTAACCATTCATCTCTGACCCTTAGTACCTGTGTGACCCTGGGCAAGTCACCTCCTCAGTTTCCTCATCTATACAATAAAGGTCTAGCTCTAGAAATATGAACTACTACGGTGTTAGATATATAATAGATGCTTAATGAATACGTGGTGATTGATGTATTCTTATCCATAGCATAATGTACAATGAGAAATTAAGTTCAAAATGATAAGCCTGAGGCAGTGGATAATCTTTGCATTGTCAGAGATGCAAGTATTTTCACCATCTTAAAACAAGAAGGTATACTAATATGTTTTAGATGGATTTCCAACAAGGGTTGGTTTGAAGAAAAAATTCTTGGGTGAAACTTGGTTTATATAAAATTTAATTAGCTAAAACTCTCCACTCTCTTATGCTGTACTAGAACTTTATCAGCTAAAGTTTCTCCAAACTATTTTTCAGTGTATGGTAAGTAACTTCCAAAGACACTGGATCAAAAGAAGAGCTCTGCAGAAGCCAGCTGCAGAGTGAGACAAGCTAGCATCATAGTCAGAGAGGTTTGTTCCTTTGTGAAGGTTTCTTTGTAGTTCTCAGAATAAAGAGTGTGTAGCACAGGGAAATAGATTCCTAATCCTAGTCAATTTCCCTCTACACGAACCTCTTTACGTACTGAAGAAGAGGAGCAAGGGAAGTTACCTAAATGGTATTTAATTAAAAACTGTATTTAAAGAATGTCAAGTTTCACCTACCAAGACAAAAATTCAGAGCTAGAGTTAACCTGAACCACCGATCTTACAGATCACAGCAAATAGGATGTGATAAAGGAAAATCATGTAGTGGTTTAATCAAATTTATTAAGCTTCATTGCAGTGAAACTGTAAGCCTTGTTCTTTTATCTAAGACAAAGCTCTGATGCTTGGTCAGTTACCTGCTGAGAGCAGAGCACTAACAGCTTTTGCCACAACCACCAAGTACTGACTCAATACATTCAGGTATATGTAGCTTACTTAGAGATAATACAGGTAAAGTACTTTGCAAACCTTAAAGTTCTATATAAATGCTAGCTATAATAATTATTATTAGTGATTTGTTCCCCTCATAAAAGTAAAAGCCTAATCTAATTCAATAAGCATTTAGTTCGTACTTATATAGGCAAGGCATTGCCCTAAGCTGTGGCACCATACTCCTAGAACCAGGTCACCTAAACCGTAAGAAAGGATATTGATGAGATTTGAGCCCTTAAAAACAGTCTAATTCAATGACTATTTACTGAATACTCATTGTATACAAGGTACTGAACTAAGTGATATTAAAAAAATACAGTTCATGAGAAACATAGTCAAAAATTCTGACACTTTATAGGAAGAGATCACATTCTTATTGGGGGGAATAATGAAAGGTTAAATAGAAGAGGTGATCTGAGACTAGACCTTGATATATTGGTAAGATTTCAAGTAGGATACTTAAATTATGGCAAATCCTTCCAGTATCTTTGCCAAGAAAATCCAAAATGAGGTCATGAAGAGTGAGAAACAACTAAAAACTGACTCAACCTCAACAACTTATACTGGGGAAGGGGGACGGAGGCAGGGAAGTGTAGGCTATGTTTTAAAAAGTATGCACTTTAGAGAGCACAGATGGTAGCAAATTCTTGAAAAGGTCTGCTCAGGACTTCATCTGAAATCCTTTCAGATTAGCTAAGCTGGGGACATGGACAATGGCGGCAAAAGATGGGCAGCATGCATGGGTTACGATCTATATTTTTAGAGGGAACATTCAAATGGATGTGATTACAAATCTATTGAATTATTTGAATATATGAGTTAAGAATCATCAGGGTTTTCACCCATTGATACTAAATGTGATAGTGGCTAAAATGCAATAACTGATTCTGTAGTCTTTCCCAGGTTCATACAGTAGTCAGTATCTAGGGCAAAATTTGAACTTGGGTCTTCAGTTCAGTGCTTTATTCATCCCATCCCCTAGCTGTCTAATTAAATATATGCACACCCACATACACACATAGAAACACATGTATACATAATATATATGTGTGTGTGTATGTACACACACATATAAAACATATACAAAACAGTGACAAAGTAACTGATCCCTGGGTGAACCAGGATAGATCTCTTGGAGGAGGAGGAACTTGAACTGAGTCTTGAAGGAAACCAGGGATTCCACCAGATACAAGTGAGAAGAGAAGGCATCCAGTCAGTGAAAAGACAGAACTGGGAACTGGAGCATTATGCACAAGGAATGACAAATAGGCCAGGGTGTCTGGACCTAAAGCGTGGGTAAGGTAGTAAAGTGTAAGGAGTGTAAGGGGACTGGAAATGTGTGAAGTGGCCAGAGTATAAAGAGCTTTAAATGCCAAACATATTTTATCTCAGAGGCAATAGGGAGTCTTGGGTAGTTGTAGAGTACTGGGATGACAAAGTCAGAACTGGCGTTTAGGAAAACCATTTTGTCAGCTAAGTAGAGGATGGGTAGAATGAGGAAAGATGAGGCTGGGGGCGTCCAACAGAAGGCTATTTTAGTAGTTTAGGTGAGAGGAGATGAGAACCTGAAGAATATTATACAGCGTTTATATAGCCCTTTAAGTTTTGCAAAGCTCTTTAGATGTTATAACATCTGATTCTTAAAAAAAAAAAACATTGTGAGGTAGATTTTATTTCTAATTATGTCATTTTGAGAGATGAGGAAACTGAGGGTGAGAGAGGTTAAGCAAATTGCCCATGGTCGCATAACTGTCTGAGGCCAGAGTCAAACTCAGGCCTTCCTGACTCCAGGCTCACCATTTTATTTCCTATATTACCTAGCTAACTAACAAGGGTGGTGGATAGTCATTTGAGCAGAAAGGAATGGACACAGGTGAGATATGATAATGTGGCAAGATTTAACAACTGCTTGATATGTGAGGTGAGGGGGAAGAGAGAGGAGTTGAGGATGATGGGAATGTTAGTGACTGGGAGGAAGGTAGTGCCCTTGGAAAGGAAAGACTGAAGAAGGCTGAATCTCAGGGGAAAAGAGAGTCAGTTCAAATATGGACAAGAGTTTGAGATGATTATAGGCATCCAGTTCAAAATGATGCTATTAGTATTATGGGACTAAAGCTCAGAAGATAGACTATGGCTAAATGCATAAATCTCAGAATCATCTACATAGAAATAACAGCTGAACCTATAGGAGGATGTGAGATAGTATAGACTGAAAATAGAAGAAGGCCCAGCACAGAGACCTGGAGGATACTCATGGTTAGTAGAGATGGCCTGGATGATCGTCCAGCCAAGAAGAACGAGGAGCTGAGGTCAAACAGGTAGGTGGAAAACCAGGAAACCCAAAGATAGAAAGAATATACAGAAGGGTCAAACGCCATCAGGAAGGATAAAGATGGAGATCTTTAGATGTGGCAATGTCTCCTTATTTTATTCCTTACCTGTTGATGACTAGAGACTCAGAGAATACGATTATTTTTATTACTTCTTTTAAGGAATCTTGAATAATATCAGTCTCTGGATGGGAGATGCTTTGTTATGCCTTTAAGGTGGAATTTTGCTCTGATTTACATACTTATTCATGATCAACAAACAGTGAACACAGTAGGATCCTATTCTCTTCATCTTTCAGTTAATTGTCTAATGGTAAATATATGGTCCAGTATAGAACATCCTTGTGAAAACCTCCTTATTCTCCACTAATCATCTCATCAAGAATGTCCTCAATCTAAGTGCAGGTAAGTCTTACAAAGTTTTTGTATAGCTGAGAAAGCAGGCATACAGGCATGTAATTATTTATTTTTCTCAATCACTTTTTAAGGTATTAAGAATATATTTTGTACTTTCCTTTGAAAAATGGGAAAAACTATTTCCAGTTATCATGTTTATCATAGACAGCACATGAAGGCCTTTTCTACATAGTAGAATCTGGATGAATTGGTGAGTTAACCAATAGGATCAAACAGATTTAGGTTATACTTGAAGCAGACTGGGCAATTTCTCCAGGCCAGGGGTAAATGAAAAAAAGGAAGTTACTGCATTTTTTCACCATATCAGACTTAAAACTCTTTAGGAATAGCTGTTTACCTACAACATAGATCACTTAACATTTCTTGGGTTCATTAATTCATTCATCAATTCAACAATTTTTTAAAAAGTTCTTATTACATGCAGAGTTCCATGGAGGATACAAAAAAAAGCCAGATCTAATATATATCCTTCAGAAGTTTATACTTTAGTATCTGATGTATACATAAATGACTTCAAAACAAGGCAGCAGATGATGGGTTCCTTGTGACTAATGCAGATGATAAATGCCATAGGAAATCAGAAGATGGAAAGATTAATTCTGATTGGTGATCAGAGGAAGCTTTGTGGAAAAGTTAACACTTGAAATAGACCTTGAAAAATTAATAGGATTTTGATAGGCAGAACTGGGAAGTGGGAAGACATTTCAGAAGGAAGGAACATGAAAAAGGTATGACAGCAGACAGGGCCAAGATTCCTTTTAAGGGGAAGAAAGCAGACCAGTTTGAATAGAACTGCTTAGAGTCTCACACAAAGCAAGTGCACTCACATGGAGATCAGAAGTGATACAAGGACATTCTCAAGGTCTCTCTGAAGAACTTTGGAATTTATTGTCAGACATAAGAGACACTGACAAAGGACCACCCAGAATGGCATGCCCACATCAAAGAAGGCACTGGGCTCTATGAGAGAACCAGAATTGCAGTACCTCAAAAGAAACAAGAGATGTGCAAATGTAGAGACATCTCCACTCCAAATATTCGTGTGGATTATTTGTGCCTGACCTGTGGTAGAGTCTTCTGAGCTTGTATTGGTCTGTTCAGCCCCAGTTGGACACACTGTCCCTTGACCCCCAACACAGCAGTGTCATTTCAGTCCTCTTCAAGAGTGAAGGACAACAACCAGAAGCAGAATCATAACTAGAGTCAGAGAACAGCCTCAAGAAATAAACATGGTTCAAATTGTAGGGGACCATGAATGCCAGTTTAAGGACTATGTACTTTATTTAGTAGGTTTGTGCAATTCTGGTGCTTTTGAATTAATTTAGCGACATTCACTGATATACTTTATCTTATCTGAATGTGCTCTATCCAGTGGTTTGCATGGATAGGATACCCACCACTCATTTCTTATTCCCTCTTTGCTTTCAACCCAGAATCTTCTCCTCCAATCCTCCCCCCTGACTCATGTGGCTAACTTCTTATTGATCCCTCAATGTTTCCTCCAGGCTCATCTGCTTTCTTCTTGCCATGGAAATGCAATTACTCGCATGGAATACTATTCCAGAGGCAAAGACCTTAGCAGGAACAGAACACTACTCATCAATGTTCTGAGCACACATAGCATTTCATATAATTAGTTCATTTAACAAAGATGTAAAGGCTTTATAAAAAAAAGAACACAGACTTCTTTCTTCAGAAAATATCTGTACATCAAAGAATAGGATTATCCCCAACCCCACCCCAGTATCTCTAAAAGAGAGAATTCTACAGCTATGGTTGCCCTATTAAAAAGACTAGAGTTTCCTACATTTCATATGAATGCTCTTAGAAAATCTTCTTCACGAAATCTTGACTGCTGTGATCTTGAATTGGGAAAGGGTTCATGGTGTGCTTCATTAAAGCTGAGACAGTGTCAGGTTTCTCTACTCCAATAACATGAAATAATGAGGTCAAATATTGCCCTCTCTTATCCTAATGCTGTCTGATATTTCCCCTTACTCACAATACATGTCTGGCTTACATCTGAGTACTGAAAACTAACACAAAATATGTGTAGTCCAGTAACCTATAAATTAATAGATATTTTCTAGTTTGATAGATGGATTTCCCATTAGAATGGATGTTATGAAAATTACCACCAGTTCAGAGATTAAACTGGGAAAGATCTCCCAGGTTCTTGGTTCTTCATTGAACTTTAGAACCTCTCTAAGCATTTTTTTTAGACAGGCTCAATAAGAAGGATCTAAGAAATAAAACTTCACATCAAGCTGTGGAAAAGAGTAACCAGAATGGTCTGAGATAGAAGATGAAACATTGAGGCTAGGGGAAAAGGACAGAGATTGTGGATGATATCAAAGTACATACTAAAGAATTTGATCTCATACACCATAACAGGTTTCTGAGTAGAGGAGTAATGTGATTTTTTAAAAGTATTTGATAACTATGATGATAATGATTTTGCATTGTATACGAGCTGAAACCTGAGAGGTCTTCTGGTTCAATCTCTTTATTTAATAGGAGTAGAGGAAACAGACCTATGGAGATTAAGCAGGTAGTTCACTAATGAATAGTATTAAGTCCTCTTGAGCAATAGTTTAGATAATAGGGGTCATCATGAACTTTATTACTGAAAATGGGATAAGATAGGAATGAGTCAATTTCAAAAGAATGGATTGCATGTGAGAAGTAAGGGAGAGAAGGAGAGTTGGACAAAATGAAAAATTATGAGCCAAAGAGCCTTGAAGTACGTTGGTGTCTTCAGGATTAATAAGGAAATTGTTTGGTGAGAAAGGCTATAAGGTCAGTTTCTGATGAATTGAATTTCAGATAACTAAGAGGTCAGGTCTCATGTACCTAAAAATGCTAATCTAAAAACTAGGCAAAAAGAGGTTTGTAAAAAAATTCTAAAATACTTTTATGTATGAAAAAGAAAATGAAAGAGAACGAGTGTCGCAAGTGATTCATTAATTTATAATTAGATGAGTGTCAACAATGTCCCAAGCAGGCTTTAGAATAGGCAAGTGAAACAGCTCACTCCTTCTAGAAGCTCACATTTCTAGAATATAAAAAAGATGTGGTGTTCTCCTTGAAGTTATTATTGTTTAAACAATCAGTTACATTT
>JAQQSV010011443.1:0-13002 GCA_028646515.1 Pseudochirops corinnae | reverse complement strand
GTATCTTGATTTCTCATAAAGTCATTTGCCTTCATTTGCTCCACTCTAATTCTGAAGGAAGTATTCTCTTCAGAAAGCTTTTGAGATTCTTTTTCCGTCTGGCAAATTCGATTTTTTAAGGCATTCTTCTCCTCATTGGCTTTTTTGGGCCTCTTTTGTCATTTGAGTTAATCTATTTTTTAAGGTATTATTTTCTTCAGTCAGTTGTTGACTCTCTTTTCATGATTTTCTTTCATCATTCTCATTTCTCTACCCAATTTTTCCTCCACTTCTCTTATTTGGTTTTCAAAATCCTTCTTAAGGTGATCTATGGCTTTTAGGAAAAAATTTATTTTAGGAAGTCTTCATGTTTCTTGAAAGCTTTTTGTGTGGGAGTTCTGACTGTGTTGTCTTCCTCCTGTTCCATGTTTTGATCCTTTTTGTCCCCCAAGAAGGAATCTAGAGTTTGATTGCTGTTCTTACTTTGCTTTCTTTGCCTGCTCATGCTGCCAGTGAATTACTTGAATTTTTAGCTCTGTGGAACTTTGCTTCTAGAGGGGAAAGCTCTGTCCCAAATCACTGGGGCTTTTGCAGCTGCCGGGGCTATTAGGAGGCTGCAGTAGCCCCCACCAGCTTTGGCTCACTGAAAATGCACCCCAGGACCACTACCCAAGACCATGATCCTGATCCAGGCCACTCAAAGTAAAAGCACTTAGCCCCTGAACGATCACTTGGCCCACCCACAGTCTGCAGGCTGGGATCTCTGAAGCAGCCATGTGGAGGTAGCTGCAGGACTGCTGCTTCTGACGCTTTCTTGCCCTGGAGGCAATTGGGCCAGACTGCTTTTCTCCCCCAAATTTAGCTGAACTCCACTGACCTTTCACTTTGTCCTTGTTTCTTATGGCTTAATAATCCTAGAACCTGCCACAGCTGCCACTGATCCACTCTCCTGAATGCTCCAGCTGCAGCCTATTCCGGCCACCCTGGGGCCAAGGCAAGGTTTCAGGCTAGCCTGGTTTCAGCTCCCAGCATGCTGAGAATGTGGTACCTGGGTCAAAACTTCAACAGAAACTAGGTTTTGGAGAAATGGAAATGAAGAGGGAATGGAATGGAAAATTATTTTTTTAAGTGTTTATTATTGGGAAGTATCATACTAAACATACAGGATGCAATTCAGATAGTCCATGTTCTCAAAAGGGAGAAATATTTTAATTGGGGAGAAAACACATAAATGAGGCATTATATTTTCATTCCCAGAAAGCTAGAAAGAAGACTAGGTAGTACTTTAATTTAGACTGAGAACGTTTTAAGAACATAATAAGGCCTATGCCTTAGGGAACAATTGAAGTGTAAGTGATCCCAGATCAAATGAAGAGTGGAGCCAGATGGGACTGAAGTTCTATGACACCTCTAGCAGAGGATATGAGTATCAAGTATCCAGAGGACATTCTTCACTACGCATTATGGAAGCTAGGCAATAAAGAAATAAGAGTTAAGTTGGATTAGAGGGAGTCATTTCCAGTCATGGTGAACAATTTATTTTGTTTTTCCCCAAGTCACAGCTCTTCACATCTTTGAGCATTGCCCTCTTTATCAGCAAAATGGATTTACAATTAATACCTATTATACAGGATAATTCTGAGGGGAGAAGTCTTGGAAAACCATCTACATTACATTATAGTTTAATGAATAGGGGAATAACAGATACCTTCACCCAGTTAAACTGTACCAGAAACCACTAATGGTTGATCATTATTGTAGATGATTTAATTCACTTTGCTAGATGAGAGATGGAGATACTTTAAGGAAGGATAACCTTTCTTTGTCCCTCAAATCAACCTTATGTGTATCCATTTTCTCTTCACTTTGAATGTAAATATAATGCCTAATACATCTTCTACAAAGTTGGATTCTTGGTTTGAATTTGCACTGAAATTTTGTACACTTTATATCTTTTTTTTTTTTTGCCTCCACATTCCCTAGCATATATGGTTCACTGTACATAGTAGTTACTAGTCTCATGTCTGTCATCAGTTTGTTGAATAATTCATTCAAAAATATTTACTCAGTATCTATTCCCTGGATATTATTGCACCACATGGGAGGAAAGTATAAAACAGGACTGCTATTCCCAAGGAACTTACAATTGAGTTGAGAAGACATGGCTTAAATGCATTTCACATATAATGACAGTCAAAGAGATACAGAGTTTAGTTAGGTGACTGGTTCATGGTAGACTTAATAAATATGTGTTGAGATACTTCCATTAATTTTATGTTTAAGTGACAAATGAGGGGATTTGGCTATAAGAATTCAGTGAAATGAGAAATCACTGTAGGCAGCAGTTGGTCAGACAGACCAATTTCTCCTAGAGAGAAGAGGCTTATTATCCAGGGTCCATGTTTGTAAGAACCAGAATTTAGGTGGTCTCAGTTAATCTGGTCCCCAATATTAATTTCTGAATTGTTAAGAGGGTACCTTCTGATCCTTGGAATCAGAAGGACTTGGACATTTAGAATGAGAAGGAAACTTAGAAACCATCCCATGTAACAAAGTTGATTTAGAATCTAATATTACTTTTTCATATTTAGCCGGCTATCCTCACACTCTTAGAATCATGAGAGCTTGGAAATTTGGAATAAGGAGGAATCTTAGAAATTGATTTCTTTAATCTATAGGTGAAGAAATTGAAATTCCTAAAGGCAAAGTGACTCACCCTGGGTTAAATGTCTCTATAGTGGCAGAACCAGGAGCAGAACTCTTGAAATACCCAAGGCCCTTTACTATACTCCTTGACTATATGGAATATGGAGGATGTGCATGAAGGGAGTGAGTTTTGGGGGGAAACAACTTTACTTCAGATCAAAAAACCTCTGAAGCCAAAGGGGCAGGGGTAACTGTGGCCAAGTCATTAAAGACCTTCAACCCTCTCCTTACTAGCAACAATAGGAGGATAAAGACTAATTTCTATCTATTGCTCATTGCAGAGAAACACATCCTTCTTCCCTCCACCCCCAAGGAACAAACTCCTGTGAAATGGAAGTATTTATCTATTTTCTTTACTTTCTTTTTACCACAGAATGCCAGTGGGTAGGATATATACTCTAAGCGAGCCTAAAAAGCCATAAAAACCCAATCTTTACCCTAGGGAACAGAAACGTCTACCAGCCTGAGCAGTATTTGTTAGCATACCAGGAAAGGTTTCTTCCTTTCAGTTTGACTACTCATTTTAGTAAGTAGTTTTATGGACCTGTTGGTTGGTACTATTCTCCCTGAGCTCTCAAGGGACCTTGGCTATGATGTAATTGAAGATCTTCCTTGCCCATTTAAGTTGAACTTGAGGACCTTCCCTGATTTGAAAATATATTCTGCCTCCTAATAGGCTTAATGTGGTCACATGGAGCCGATGATGGGAAGAGTGTGCTGAAGGGTGGAGCAGAGATCACAGGAGAAGTTTGCTTGAGGGAAGCCCTGTTTTTTAAGGAGACACAACTTCTGTCACTTCATAGTCAAGTGGATCATGAGGGTAGTTCTCTGATTCTGGAAAAGGCTAGATATATCCTGATATGAGGTTTTACTTTGGGGCTCACTTTGGGAAAAGTGATTTGGCTAGATGAGACTCTGGGCAGCTGTTGAGCCCCCCAGCTTTGAAAATCCAGATGTTGGTGCTTCTCTCTTTGGTGACTAACTGTATGTATGTGATGGTCACACAGCTAGAAGCCCTGTCTGCTGGTCTACTGAACTGTGTTATTTTCTCTGTCTGTATTTTTGTCTGCTTGTAACTTGTTTGTACTGTCTCTGAAGTTCAGGATGCTGATTTTTTCCCTAAACTAGGTAAATGATATATGTTTTATTAAAGTAAGATTGTTAACTCCTTTTGAGTTGCTTTCCTTTTAGAAAAATAGATCAAAGAACCTGTGCTAGCAGCCATCCTGGGTATGCTAGTGCGTTTGCTGCTACAGAAATTAAGAACAATTATATATTTCCTTTTGAAAAGCCATAAAGTAGGTGAACTTGCTTATGTTGCTCTCCAAGGATGTAAGGCTACTGACTTCCTCAATGATGTTGAATGTATAGGCAGGGCTACTCATATAAATAGTCCTTTGTATCAACCAATTTAGTAATTCTTTCCATGATTCACAATCTGGAACCAATCTACTTTTCTAGGCTTATCGAATAATACTTCCCTTCATACACTATATTGGAAAGGCAAACTGGTTTACTCCTTCTTACAATGACATTTTATCTCGTGTTTCCATCCCTTTCAGCTAAGAATGAGCTTTTCTTCATTTCTTATTCTTAGAATTCCTATATTTTTCAAAGCTCAGATAATTTAAGCTAACACTTACCTAACTCTCCATTTTCCATCAACAGTTCTTAGTTTAAACTCCACAGAACATCATGCCCCTCTGTCACCCTAGTTTCTCCCTACCTCTCTTTGAGAGCAGAAGCATTCTTTTTGTTCCCCTTATTTGTAACTCCAGTGTTGAGTCAGTGTCTGACATATAGTAAGTGCTTAATAAATATTTATTGATTTTAATTTAATTTAATTTAAGTGCCATTTTCAAGAACATTTTCCCTGACACCCCCTTTCCAAAGTTGGTTATTCTTTCCATTGTAACTAATTTTAACTCTATGTACAGTTAAAATACATAATGTTTCTTCCCCATTGACCACAGGAAGTGTTTTGTTTTGTCAAATCTCTAGTACTTAGCACAATGTCTGACATAATGGAGCAATAAATGCTTATTGGATGAACTGAGTACTAGGAAGGTCCATGATTTCATAAGTGCATGTGCTTCTTCACCTGATGGAGATTACAGACTTTCAGCACTTTAGGGCATGATCATCCTAAGCTATGGAGGACAGAAAATAATTACAATGGTAATTGACCTCCTGTGATGTATTTGAACATTTACAATATAGGTTCACAAGTAACACTTATAATAATAATAATAACAATAATAATAATAATAATAATAAAATAATTTTATAATAAACATTTTTATAATTAAAATATAAATATAATAAAATCAAAGAAAAATAATAAAAAGCCTTTCCATCTTAGGAGGATTTTATGGATAACAGACTCCACCAGGATTGGCTTTGAGGTCCCAGAATGGTATTTTAATCAAAGTATACAAAGCACAATTGAGGTTAATTTAAAGCTTTTGAGTTGTTTTCAGGAAAAGGTACATGTGGTATAATGGAAAGAACACTAGTCTTGAAGTCTTGGAATAAGAGAAGCTGAATCGCTATCTGGCTCCTCCTCTTAATATCCACCTGACATTGGGTAAGTCATTTAGCCTTTCTAGTTTCAGTTTATTCATTTTAAAATTAGAAGGTTGAACTAGAGGACACTCTAAGAGCCCTTTCAACTTTTCTTGCTCTAAATCTATGATTGTTTGGAAGTTATACTTGTGCCTACATATGTAGACATATATATGAGTATATGTATGTGAGTTTTCCTACATAATATATATATATGTATAAAAATGTTTATGTTTATACACATAGATAATGGATGCATGTGTGCCTGCTGTTTATGAGATAGGGAATGGACCTGGGATTTCATTGAAGGGGCTCTGAGAGGAAGAAATTTGACTTATAGTTTGGACGGACCCTAGAACAATAAAAGTTTGAGTAACTTGCCTAGCATTACAGAGCTAGTACATGTCAGAGATGGGACTAGAAGAGTAGGTTTTTTGATCAACATACAGTTTTCTAGAGTACACACACATGTGTGCATACATACATACATTTACGTGTGTGGGGGGGGTGTAGAGAGAGGCATATGTATAGAGATAGATATAGATGTGTATATATATTATATATCTACTATATATTATACTGGTCCCCTTTCCATATATATCCATACAAATATGTATGCAAATGTATATATATGTATATATACACATTTGCATAGATATTTGTGTATGTATAGGCATATAGTATGTGTATTTATGTGCAAATATATATATATATACTTTCATATACATGTGTAATAAATATTTATATAATCTGTAGATTTCATGACTAAAATGTGTCTTAACTAAGAAAGATCATGTTTTTACTTACTTATAAGTCTCACTCTCCACAACCAAAATGCTTTTATGAGACCGGCAGTGAATATTTTTCTTCATATTCCTAAATCCCCCTCTGAACACTGAACTGATACAAACACAATTATCTGGTCTTAAAATGAAACCACTAACAGGATAGAAATTATGCCAATTTGGCAAAATAAAGTACTTGATACCTATTACTTTACAAAGCTGCAACATGGACCTCCCAGACACCTCACTATCCTCATGGATTAATCATTTTCGTCCAACAAATCAAATTGGACTCTTACCATTTTAATTTTCCGACCTTCTCTAGAAACGGCATCATTTACTATCATGGTTAAAGGAGACAGGATTTCTGATTAAAATAATTATGTAGTGGGAGCTTGGCCAAATATAAATGAAGTGTAAAGCATAATCATCTAGAGATTTAGAATTGTTTTGAAGGATATAAACACCCAGAATATTTAGGCAGGGGGAAATTATGAGTAATGGGACAAAATTAGGCAGAGGAACATTTACATCAACTACCAGAAAAATATTACCAATATAGCATGGTTTCAGTGTAGAATGATTTCCCAAATGAGAGGAAAACTCATCCACAAGTTGTATAAAGCAATGAAAGGAAGATGAACAATAGCATACTTGTACACTATGTCTAATGGTTTACAAAGGATCAACTGAGAGAGCATTTGTAAAGTCTTAACATAGTGCCTGGCACACAGCAGGTGTTTGAGAAATGCTTGTTTCCTTCCTCCTTCCCTGTAAAGCATTTTCACATAATAACTTTGTCAAGTATATAGGGCAAATATTGCAACTCTTGTATTATAGATGAAAAAACTGAAGTTTGTGGTGGTGAAATGACTTGCCCACAATGACAAACAAGAAAATAATGTACTTGAGATGTAAATCCAAGCCTCCTCACTCCAACTTTAATGAAGATAATAAGCAAAATGCAAACAAAACAATATTGAAGTTTCCAAATATGACAAAAATGAGAATACTTGAGGTTGGAGGGAGTTTGGAAAGTGGGGCATGTTAATATAACACGGGTGTGGTTGTAGTGGTCTTGGAAAATATCTTGGAATTATGAGAAGAAAGTAACTAAAACATTTATATCTTTTAACTCGGAGATTCCATTTTTCAGACTAAACTTTCAAAGAGGTCAATGACAAAAATAAATGCTCTATATGCACAAAATTATTTATAGCAGGACATTTTTGTGGTAGCAATAAACTGAAAAGAAAGTAGATTTCTTTGAATGAAGAATGACTAAGCACATGTTGACAAATGAAGATAAAGAAACATTACTGTGATGTAACCAATCATTCTTATGATAAATACACAGAAACAAAGAAAGAATTACATTACCTGATACAAAATAAACAGAAATATGAAAATTATATATGACAATAAAACAATACATATGGAAAGAAGAATAACAAGACAATTGACACTAAATGATGTAAAATTATAAGGAACAAGTTTGACATTAACAAAGATATATAAGAAGACACTGCTTCAGCTCTTTGCAGAGCTGGAAGACAATGAGGGGGAAATATGGCATAAATATTGCATTGATTTTTAAACATATTACTTAATTTTATTAAATTGTTTTTTTATGTCTCTTGTTCTTTATAATAAAGGATGATTGTTAGGGAGAGGTTGGGGTAAGATATGGTATGAAATATGATATAAAATATTTCAATAAAATTATTTTAAAATAAACAAGTGTATTAAAAACAAATATTAGAATACATAGAAGAATGTACCCAGTGAAAAATAACAAGTCTTATGCAAATTTAAACAATTATTTAACTTCTTCATACCAAGAAATGGGCTATGTTATGATTTTAAAAATAGGAATAGTGAATACTAGAGAAGTTATAGAAAGAAAAACACTGTTGTTAGAGCTGTGAATTGGTATATACATTTGTGAAATAAATTTATTATGACTAAGAAAGCAACTAAAATGACCTCACCCTCTCACCCAGAGAGTCTACAAGTAGACATAAATAATTTTTAAGAAGTTTAATGATAAAAAGATAAAATGTATGTATGTGTACATGTCTATATATAGCTATATATGAAAGTATTTTTAATGGAACTTTTTGTAATAGCAAATCATTGGAAATTAAATAAATGCACACTAATTAGGGAATAGATAAATTGTGGTACATCAAAATAATGAATGTTCTATAAGAAACAATAAAAATGAAAAACAAAGAGATGTATGGGAAGACTTAAATGAATTGATACAAAGTGAAAAAAAAACGAGAACCAGGAAAACAAGGTAAATAATAAATAAAACAATGTAAATGCAAAAAAGCCCCAAATTAATTAAACTGAAGTTTTGAAAATATAATGATTAACCTTTGATCCCAAGAAGCAATACTAGAAGATACTACAAAGCATAGCTCTCTGGCAGGTAGCAGGAGAGGGAAAACAAAAGATATCAATAAAATTTTATTGAAAGAGAGAGAGGGGGACTCCTAGGTGGTACAGTAAATAGAGCACCAGCTCTGGAGTCAGGAGAATCTGAGTTCAAATCTGGCAGCAGACACTTGACTAGCTGTGTGATCCTGGGCATGTGACTTAACTCCAATTAGTTTGCTTCCCCCCCTCCAAAAAACAAACAAACAAAAACAGGCAGAAAGACAGAGAAAAGGAAGGGAGGAAGGGAGTAAGGAAGAGAAAGAAAGGAAAAGAAAGAGAGAGAAAGAGAAGAGAGATTTCCAAGAAAGAAAGAAAGAAAGTAAGAAAGAAAGAAAGAAAGATACAGGAAGGAAGACAGGAAGGAAAGGAAAGAGGGAAAGCAGGAAAGAAGGAAAGAAAGAAAGAGACAGGAAGGAGGACAGGAAGGAAAGGAAAGAGGGAAAGAGGGAAAGAAAGAAAGAAAGAAAGAAAGAAAGAAAGAAAGAAAGAAAGAAAGAAAGAAAAGTGAAGCATATGCAAGGTCTCTCAGTGAGAGTCTGAGAAGTTTTCTAGCTAGTAAAGTATATGAATTTTAGTGCATGGACTTTATAGCATCTGTTTTTGCTCCTGGCAGGTAGCCTTTTCTTCCCTCCTTTTAGGTTTTCTTTTGAATATTTGAAGTTGCCAAGCAAATGACCTCAGAATAAGTCATCACTGAACCAGTGGTAGTCTGGAATTATATTCCTGAGACACTGAAATAATGAGCTACACTTAGCCTCCTGGAAACAATGACCACTATGGGTTTATTGTGAAGAAACTGGAGCTTTGCACAAATATCGAATATTGCAGAGCCAGAGATGCCTACCTGAAATGTGAAGCACCTGCCTTTAAAATAATAACGCTGTGGCTGAAATCTGAACTTAATGGAATGTTCAACAAGAGACTCTGAACCTCAGGAAAGGCTTTTATTTATCTTTTGCAAGGCATAACCTAGAGTTACTAAAAATGTTAATGCTTGTAATTCAAAACCTGGTGGACCTGGAAAGCAATTTTTCAGGATGATTTGAAACCCAGAATGCTAAGAACACATAGATAGATAGATAGATAGATAGATAGATAGATAGATAGATAGATAGATACATACATACATACATACATACATACATATATACATACATACACACATAGATACATAGATAGATACATAGAGATAAAGGAAGAGATAGATAATATGCCTGAGATATTTCTGTGAATATCTCATCCATTTCATTATATACACATTGTGAATATTTGTTTGTAATAAAGTTCTATACTTTGGGAGGAAGAATTACTTACTTAGGGTACAAAAAGATTTTACAACTAACTGGCAATGCCAAATACCTTGTACTTTGAAGAAATGAATGATGGACCCCCTCCACCCACATAAAAAAGTCCCTCATTTTTCTCCAGAAAATATTCTTCATGTAAGAACTGGCTTGTATCTATCTTCCTCATTCTTATCCTCACATATAAAGAAAGCTTCAAGTTTTGCAAAATACTTTACAGATATTTAATCATTTGATGCAATCAAAAAGAGGCAGCATGGAGTAGTGGATGAAGTGCTGGACTTAGTCTCTGTAAGACCAGAATTCAAAGTCTGTCTCAGATATTCTCATGATTACCCTGGATAAGTCAATTAACCCCTCTGGACATCAATTTTCTCATCCATAAAATGAAGAAATTGTACTTGATCACTTCTCAGGTCCTTTACAGCTCTAAACCTATGAGCCTATGATCCTGTAAACACTCTACTTACATGTAGCCAAAAAAAGGCCAAGAGTCTACCTATTGAGACTTCAGAATCCCTATAACCTCTGCTGGACATGATGAGACAACTGTATGACTCTTGTCTCAGGCATCAGAGTATTGGTACATATGTTTCACTAGAATCAGAGTGTCAGAAATATCCTTCAGAAAGGTCTTTAATGAACAGCATGGAGAAGTGAATGGATAGCATATTTTAAGCATGACACTGTTTTTGAGCAAAGAGGAAAAACTAATTTTTTTTTCTTAAAAAATACTGAGAATCAGTTGTGACTCTCCAAAAGACAGATGCAATTCTAAACACAGAATGTTTAAAAGTATTTAAAAGCAGGATTATTTTTAAGGAAGAAAACAGAGTGATTTAAAGGACATAAAGGAATATGCATAAAAAAGAAAGAGAGATACATATGTTTATTTTGGACCATAAATGGTCCTTGGGATATTTCTGTACCATGTGAGAACTCAGCAAGTAGAAAAAGATCCCACTGGAATTCTACGAAATAAACTTTTGTTGAACTTATTTTCGAGTGGCAGCAGTCATAAATCTACTTAGGTGCTTCACCTGTGAGAAGATGGGTTAGAGCTACAGTTTCTTCATATCACTAAAAGGATTTGTGTGTTACAAGGAAATTTGAATATGGAAAGATCTCTGGATTTGGAGAAAGAAGATCCCACTTTGAAATCTTACTAGATGGGCAATGTTATCTGTGCCTTAGTTTCTTCATTTATAAAATGAGATAGTTAGTCTCAATGGACTAATCTGTAGTGTCTTCCTGTTTTCTATGACTACATTGGTTAATATCCTGGCTCTGATAATTGCTAGCTTTGTTAATTGTGGTCAAGTGTAACTCAGGATTAGTTCAGGAGTTCTTAGCCTAGAGTTCATCAACTTAACTTAAAAAAAATGATGACTACATTTCAATATAATTGATTTCCTCTCTCCTCCAATGTGTATTTTATTTCCCATATTTAAAAACAATAGTCTGGCTTTACTAGTTTACCGAAGGTACATAAAACAAAAAATTAAGGACCTCTGGTTAGTAGATTTCTAGTCACTCCCAGTTCTAAATCTATGATCCTTTGCTCTCATGATGTCTATTCCATGTCAGGTTACATCTATAGACTGATAGCTGAAATCCCTCCATTAAAAATCCATCCCATTCCATTCAAGATTTTAAACTGTTAAAATGAATATCCTCCTTTAAAAGATAACCTTGTAACCATTCTCAATCACTAAGCATTTTTGTGAATCACAGATCCAAGAGCAAGCATTAATGAAAAAAAAAAGAGAGTATAGGTAGTGGGTGGGGATGAGGTAGAAAGGGTTTGAAGTGTGAAGGCAAACTTTACAGCCTTTAGTATCCTGTAAAAGCATAGCCCTGACCCTCGGTAGTATTTGACCCAATAAACAAGATATGATTTAGCACTAGAACTGAGTTGATAAAGATGGAAAGTCTATGAATGTGAATTCAAAATTAGATCTCATTTCTGAGAAAATACATTTAGCAGCTAATACACCTTATTAAGCCTTTATAGAGTCAATTTTGTTACAGATCGTAAAAATATACACAGAACTACAATTACTGATTTAACACTGTTGTTGATTGTGGAACAGTTCTAGCACAGAGAACCTGACAATGGCATTCAATGATCTCTAAATGATAGTCATTCTGAGCCTACAAGTCATGGGTTGACATCACTTTGATACTATGGAAGACTTCCTATTATTTTAGAGGATGAGCAGTGATTTTATAAAACACAGCTTAACAAATAAGCATAATTGCCTAAAAGTATATCCATAAGTCAGTATATTAAGGGGGGAGAACAAAAGACTAATCAACGTAATTATATGACCCTCCTCTCAATGTAGCTAGTATATATTAAATGTATTCAGCATAAGGAGAGAGAATCAGTCATGCTGATTAATTGATGCTTTATAAACCAATCATTTAGATAATTGTATTTATTATTAGAATAAAGAAGTTACATTCTATGAGGTCCCATACTTCTAATTAGCTCTCATTTTATCCTCACAATTTTCTTATGAAATCTTCATTTTATAGGGGATTAAGTTACAGGGAAATAAAGAGACTTTCCCAATCTCCACGTTGAGATAGGAATAACTGTGGGGCTAGGAACCACCTTTCTTCAGGTCTTGCCTAAGGTTCTTTTTCATAGGAGAAGTTTCCCATTTTATTTTGTTCTGAGGGGAAAGGGAAGTATCAAATACAATATCCTCCCTGAGATTGACAGCATATCTGTTCTGCCTCCATATATGCCTATATCTCTACTCTACAGGGTAGTCTGATGCTCTTAACTCCATGTATCTATATCCTAAATATGATATTTTAATTTTATTTGTAATTCAATAAGCAGATCGTATCAGATTTTCTACTTTATATCATCAGTAAGATAATTTTATGTGTTATTCAACTCAGTGTGTTTTGAGAATTATGGAATGATAGCAAACATTAAATTATTTGGGAAAAAGTGTGTTATATACATATATGTATATATGTACACACACACATTGTAATGTCATGCACTAGCAGCTTCCCAAAAGAATGCTACTGTAAACAGCTTTTAAGATTCTTTTTTTTTAATTTTATTATAGTTTACATCATTCATTTCCACAAGATTTTGAGTTACATATTTTCTCCCCCTCTTTGCCCCACCTACCACCCCAAAACAGCCATCCCAGTGTGTCCACCCTCCCCCAGTCTGTTCTCTCCTATGTCAC
>JAQQSV010011442.1:0-13002 GCA_028646515.1 Pseudochirops corinnae | reverse complement strand
TTTTGCTTCAGTCTCCATTTAAACTATAGTCTTTCTATATCTTTCTCCGAGTTTAGGTATCTCCTTCCTTCTTGAGGCTTGTAGAGTTGTCTTTAGCTGTGCATTGTTGAGGATAGTCCAGGTTATCAAGGTTGGTCGTCATATGTACGATGTGTCTGTGATTGTGTTCAGGTTTTGCCTGGTTCTGTTGGCATCTATTTTAGAAGTTATTCCCTCAGCTAACTGGCAAAGGGTTCTGGGATTCAGGATTTTCCAGTTTTTTAATTCCCCAAGGGTTTTCATTCTCCCATCAGATGACCAAGTGATAATGGATAAAGGGGAGGGTGAATGGCACAGAACCTGACCTTGGGCTCTGGGGTAAGGCCTTTTATTATGGATTTGTGTCCAGTGAAACTTGCAGTCTTTGAGCTCCCTTATTCTCTTTATTCCAGTGTTAGATTGTAAGTTCCAGCAGACAGTGTCTTGTTTTATCTTTGAATCTTCTCCAGGATCTTGCATCAGCCTCTGCTCATATTAAAATCAGGTTTCTAGGTTATCTGAGCTGGAAGACACCTCAGTCATCCAATCCAATCTTCTTTACTTTTCAAAGGGGGAGACCGAGGAATCCTAGACTAGTTAAGTGACATATTCAAGGTCACACAAGTGACCTTGGTGTAAATGCTCTTATCTCTATTATACTGCTGAGGAAACTGAGGCAGATAGAATTTACGTGATTTGTCCAAGTTCACACAGTAAGCGTCTGAGAGTGGATTTGAACTGGGTTTTTCCCGACTCCAGGCCCTGTGCTCTATCCACTCTACCATCTAGCGACCTCAGTAGGATCCAAGGGCCTTGATTCTATTATATTTCCAGACTCAACACCCAAGTCGCTTAAGCAGTCTAGGCCTCACTTTCCTCATCTGAAACATGAGGGGATTGGACCCCATGGCCATTAAGGTTTCACCTACTTCAGATCTATGACCCTACGGATCTATAGCCTTCAGGTGTAGCTCTCCTTGGAGACTCAGTGTCTTCTGATTCATTTCTGATTAATTTCACTCCTTTCACCTTGTATTTCATTGTGTTTTATTCAATTGTGTCTGACTCTTTTGTGACCCCATTTTGCAGTTTTCTTGATTTGTTTTCTTGTTTGCTTTTTGGAGCAGGAAAGGCAGGGCAATTGGGGTTAAATGACTTGCCCAAGGTCACATGGCTAGTAAGTGTTAACTGTCTGAGGGTGGATTTGAACTCAGGTGCTCCTGAGTCCAGGGCCGGTGCTCTATTCCCTGTGCCACCTAGCTTCTCGAGTCTTCCTGATTCTAAGCCCAGTGCTCTATCTACCATCCCACCTAGCTGCCGCAATCTTACTGATACTCTTTGCTTTTATATCACATTCATTTCCAGATATATCTCTCTTCTCTACTCTACCTCAAAAGTCTCAGCTTATAAAAATATATATTATATATATATATATATATATATATTTTTTTTTTTTTTTGCTTTTTTTTGGAGAGCAATCGGGGTTAAGTGACTTGCCCAAAGTCACGGCCAATAAGTGTGTCAAGTGTCTGAGGCTGGATTTGAACTCAGGTCCTCCTGACTCCAGGGCCGGTGCTCTATTCACTGCGTCTCCTATCCACCCCTACGAAGATATTTTTACAAAAATTACAATAACTTAGCTAAAACGAACCCTCACACTAATCAATTCCATAGGTATGTCAAACATTCTGCCACTGTGGTACCCTACCCCTTCAAAGAAAGGAGACAGAATACACGCTGCCTTGGGGTGGGGGAGAAAATTCAGAACTCAACCTTATGGAAGTGAAAGTTGAAAACTAAAAATAAATGAATAAATAAAAACCCACGAATAAATAGTAAGCATGGAAATTAAAAAAAAAAAAAGAAAGGAGAGAGGTGCCTTTTTTCAGAGTAGTTCTTGGGTGAAAGGAAACATGACCACCAATAACTATCATACAAGACAGGACATGTTAAATGCAGAGGAGAGGTCTAGATAAATTGCTGGGAGAAGTTTGAGGAGGGAAAGATTGCTTTTGGCTGTGCAAATCGGTTATTCGTGGTGGCCTTTGGGACCATAATTGGGCCTTGAAGGAAGAGATGATTTTCAAGTGAGACACTGGAGGGGTGAGGAGTGCAAGTGGACCATTCTAAGCATGGGGACCATGATACCAAAAGTAAAGGAACAGAACAGGACAGAATGAGAGGTGGAGGTCGAGATGAGGGTAGGAAATGTTGAAATAGTACAGTTTGGCTGCAGCCTCTGGCTGCTGGGAGTAAAGGGAGATAAAGCTGAAGGGCAGATAAGGCACTCTGGGGTGTTTCATAACAACACCCACTCCCGCCCCAGTTGCCTAGTTACTAACAATAAGCCCTGTGGAAATGCATGGGGCAAATGAGATTGAAACTCTTACCCTAGACCTTGTGGGGGCAGGGGATTGAACAATCCCTGCTCAAACCAGAGGATCTTGTCCAGGAAGAGGATGCAATAAATCCCTGGGAGGGTGGAAGGTTCTGTCTTTCTGAAGTTCAGCTTTCTCATCTTTCAAATGAAGGGGTTAGAAGAGATAACCTCCAAGGTCCCAGTCAGACTACCCATGATTTTATGGATGCATGTGCTTGGTTATAAAGCCATGTTCATTGGGCCATGTTGGAGACGATTATTCATCTAAGGCAGGGGTCCTCATCCTTTTGTGTGGTGAAGAGCTACTCTTCATTCCTCCTGAACTTTGAAATCACAGAGGGTTGAAGGTACGGGGAGGGTGGGGGCAGATGGGAGAAAGGATGCTATCATCTCCCCAGAATGCCTCACCTACATAGAATTCCAGCAAACCAAGGAACAATAATAGAGCAAGTGGTAGGGACAATAAATGAGATTAGTGATTTCTCCTGTAAAACCTGGGTCTGAATCCAACTTCTACTATTTACTAGCTATGTTACTTTGGACAAATCACTTAACCTCTGATTTTCCTCATTTGTCATATGAGTGGATTAGGTAAGATTAGGAATTCTTCTTAACTAGAGTCCACGGATATAGGGTGTATGGACTTAGATGAGGGGGAAAAATCACATCTTAATTTTAATATAATTATTAATATTACTCTGACTCTCAAGCTTGTTAGTGTCATAGAACCCTTTGTCAATTTGGTGAAGCCATTCTCTGAAAATAAAATTTTTTAACGCATAAAATAAAATTCACAGTATTACAGAGTTAGACAGTCTCTTAGACATCTCTTCCAATTCTTCCATCATCAATCAATCAACAAACTTTTTAAAAAATATCTGCTAGGTACCAGGCACGAAAACCCATGATCCCATGAATCATGACTTAATCAAGTCACAAGTCTAGTCTGTAAGACTTAACTCTACCTACCTCACGGGGTATTGGAGAGAATGAAAGAAGAAAATGGAAATCCCTTTGCAATCCGTAAGGACTTCATTATCTCTATTATTGACAGCCCTCTTGGTCTATGGGCTAAGCTCAGGACTTCCCTGATACCAGGATGTTGCTAATTACTGGAGATAATGGAGCCCTTTGGTAACCACTTGCAAAGAAACATTCAAGGTCCCCAGCATGTAGTTTAAAAGACTTTTCTCTAGCATGTTTAATCTATGACATTTGAAACAAATTTGAGTATTTACTATAGTGCAGTCCCAGCTCTGCCATTTAGTGACAGTGTGAAAAAGTGGGCACTTGCCTCAGTTTCTGCCTTTGCTACAAAAGAGTAAGTAGAAGTGGCCTAAATGTTCTCTAAGGCCTTTTGCTGTGCTAATGTTCTATTATTCTGTGATCTATGGTTCTACTAGAATTCCTAGATTCTTTTAAGTCTCCTTAAAGGCAGAGCCTAAGGACAATACATAACTAGGAATTTGTATGCTCAGGGCAAGTGCCACAAACCCTGGGTCTTTTACTGAAGAAATCAAGCCTTCAGTTAGGAGTGGAATAGCCAGTAGGAACATGGGTGGGGGAAGGGTAGACAGGGACCAGAGGACACTGGATTGAGGCTACTTCTTGGGAGGCCAATACCAGTGAAGCTACTGCACCGGGCAAAGAGAATAGGATATTGGGGAGGAGCTCATCCCAGCTGAAATCTCTAAACTTTCTATTCTGGCTAGTTATTCTCCATAATGAGGAATTAAACTATTGTTTATACGAGCACAGAGACTGTGAGAGCTTTCTGTCCCTCCAAACTTGGTGCCTATTAAATTTTGCACCCCTCAGCAAAGCCCCTTTTACTCTGCCCTAGTTCTGTCTCTGCCTGTATCTTATTGGAACTTCTCATGAATCCCCTAGAGCAGTATTCTGAATGCAGAATGTGGTCTGCCTTATGATAAAACTCTCCAAATTTAGGCAGGCTGGGCTTCTGAGGATAGACACATATACCCTCCTAGGTGGTGCAGTGGAGAGACTACTGCGCTTAAAGTCAGGAAGACCTGAGTTCAAATATGGCCTCAGATATTCAATAGATGCGTGACCCTGGGCAAGTCACTTTACCCTGTTTGCCTCAGTTTCCTCATCTATAAAAGTGGAGAAAATAATATGAGATGAGAATTATAAAGTGCCTGTTATGTACTAATTGTTGTGTAAATGTTAGCTATCATTATTGTTACAGTTATTATTACCAGTATCTGCAGTCTGACAAGTCCTGCCAAAGCTTAGCATAGCATTAGAAAACCCAGGGTGACCTCCCCACCACCACCAGGACCTGGACAGGACTTCAGGGGAGGGGTACTCCAGTTACCCCCCTCCTTTGTTGTTATTGGTTTTTCACGTCTGACCCCATGGACCATAACATGTGAATACTGTCCATGAAGTTTTCCTGGCAAAGATACTGGAGTAGTTTGCCATTTCCTTCTCTAGTGGATCAAATGACTCACCCAAGGTCATACAGCTAGTGTCTGAGGCAGATTTGCACTCAGGTCTTCTTGACTAGGTTCAGTGCTCTATCCACTGTGCCATCTAGCTGCCTCCTACTCACCTTCTTCCTACCTACCCTTAAAACACACAGACACAAAAGAAGGTATAGAGTCAGATTCCATCTACTTCTTTCTGTTGGGATATGGCAACTGTCTTAGGAGGAAAAGAAGCAATCTTCCATTGATCAGCAAAGGCAGGTCCATTGGATCAAAGAGACCTTGTGTTTTTGATGGACTAGACCTGGGGATCAGGAGATCTGACCTCAATCTTTAGTTTTACTACTTATCAATTATGTGCTTAATTATTACCATCAGTACATGGGGATAATAATAATAATTTTCCTATCTCTCTCACGGCTGTTGCAAAGGAAATCCAGGATGACCCAGGGCCATAGACTTGTAGGCTGAGGCCTACAAGGGATGTGAGAATCATCTAGTCCAGCACTTCTTATTTTATAGATGGGGAGGTTGAGGCTCAGAGAGGTCAAGGTCACATGAGGAGTAAGGAACAGAGATGGGATTTGAAGTTGGGTTCTTATATTCCAAATGTTTCAGTGCATCATTGTGATTTCTTCTGATTTTCCTCTGGGTCAGGTTAGTCCTGTACTAAGGATATTTCTGGGGTCTAGATTTGGTTATTTGTATTTTTTTTTATATTCTAGAGCTGTGATTTCTCTGGTATAAGAAACTCACTTTCCCAGTTCAGACACCTGCTTTGCCATTTAGTCTTTGAGAATTGTTTGCAGGCATCAATGGATTCGGTGACTTGTCCAGCTAGGGTCATAGAGCGAAGCTGTGTCAAATAGCAAGATTTGAATCCAGGTCACCAGTACACTGAGGCTCTCTCTAATTGGATCCTCAGTAGAGTATGCCCACAAGGACAGGGAGCTACACTCTATGTGTGCTCGCTTGTACGTTGGTGAGTTGAGTACATTTGAGTGCACCTGAATCTGGGTGTTGCCTTGGAAAGAGTCCTGGCCTAGGGAACAAGAGGCCTGGCCTCTGGTCTCAGCTCTGTCATTTGATTGTTGAGGAACTTTGAGCAAGTCACCTCACCTTTATGGCCCTAGATTTCATCATCTCTAAAATAAAAGCACTAAGGCTTTTGGTTTTTATGATCTCTTCCAAACTTTGGCATTCAATGAAATGCTCTTAATGAGGGATAAGTTTCTGACCTCTGACAAAGAAAGAAATTTAAGATGGACCACAGCTAGAGATGTGAAGGAGAGGAAGCGAGATTTCTGGGTCCCCTTTACTGGCCTCCACTCTTCAGTTTCTATTATCTCTGTGCTCCATTTACCATTAGAGATACCCTATTTCAGCATCTTTCCAGACCATTTACCTGTCTTCCTGTGTAACTCCCAAGATTAGCATTCTAATCCTTTTTAGAGCTTATAAACTTAGAATTAATATCCCTCATTTTATTGATGGGAAAACTCTGGTCCAGAGAGAAGATATTTTCTGTTTGTGATCAGTGAATTGATAGCACAACCACCATTTTGATGTTTATTTATCTCCAATAAAATAAATGTCTGAACCAGTCAGTTTAAGGTTGAAACGTTTTAACTCTTACTTAGCAAACTGGGTTTACCTGACAAACTGGGTTATCTGATTTCCCAGCAAACTAGAATTGGGTGAGGGTAAAACTGTTAGGGGAAGGCATGATGAGACCAGAAGAAGAGTCAAAGGTTGACACTTTCACTGCCTTCCGTACTCTGGAAGCTGTGAATCAGTACCAACCCCTACCTCATGCAACGTGAGCACAACTGATAAGCAAAGATACTTTCTGTAGACTGAATAATGATGTTTTATGCGTGCATGTATTTTTCTTCCCTGGTATGGGCCTATGATTTAATTGATATTGAGAAACTCTGAGGGTGGAAAGGCCTCTACTGATGCTGAAACTTAGATAGTTGCTTAGATTAGAAAAGGGTAAGTGACTTGCCCATGGCCTCATAGCTAGAATGAGTCAGAGGCAGAAATTGAAGTCAGGTCATTTGACTCTAATTCTTACAGATTCTATCCAAATCCAAACACAACTCCAGGCAAAATTCCAGCAGGGTTTGTCCTAAGGGTTATTATCATGGAAGGTCCCCTCCAAAGACAGGAATGAGTTGACTGTCATCATGTATATTCATGTGATGATCATATTGGCATCTCCCTTTATTCACAGTGCCTCTCAAATCTATGTGAATGCTAGAATCACCTTTCTGTATCTTCTCAAACAATGGACAGTAGTAGTTACTACTATGAGAGAGGAGTTACTCCAACTTTTTAATGTTAAAAAAGGGTTCTCCTACTGGATGTAGTTGGACACCATGGTACCAGTCCAGGTTTCTTATGTCATACATTCCAGTCAGTCATAGTGTTTGTCAGGCAACTGATAAAACTAATCTCTGCTAAGGTGCTGATAGGTAGTAAAAGATTAAATTGCACCTCTCCAGTAACACTGTTGAATTGCAAACAAAGGCTTGTTGGAACCTCTGCTAACCAGAAAGGTATTGCTGTTGTTGTTCATTACTTTGAGTCATGTCTGACTCCTCATGACCCCATTTGGGGTTTTCTTGGCAAAGACACTGGAGTGGTTTGTCATTTCCCTCTCTGGCTCATCTTACAGATGAGGAACTGAGGCAAACCAGAGTTAAGTGACTTGCCCACACAAATAGGGTTAAGTGACTTGCCCAGACAGCAAATAAGTGTCTGAGGCCAGATTTGAACTCACAAAGATGAGTCTTCCTGATTTCAGACCTGGCACTATCCATTGTGCCACCTACTTGCCCTTACCAGAAGGATAAATAATTTCAAACCAAAGCAGACTCAGGGTAAATGATGGATGATAGATGATAAATGCAAAGTTGGTGACTTTTGCCTCTCAAATCACACCATACGGGTAGCATCCTCCATGGGGAATAAAGACAATAGTATGATGAAAAAAGCTGCAGCATGAATGAAGGGGAGAGCTGGGAGGGGAAGATACTGTGGAGATCAAACCAACAGAGCTTGGCAGTTGATTGTAGATGTATGGCGTGAAGGACAGAGAGGGGAGTTGGATCACTCCAAGGTTGTGAACCTGGGTTTTTGGAAGGATGGTGGTGTCCTTAACAGATATAGAAATGTTAGGGAGAAGGGTAGATTGAACAGAAATGATGAGCTTCATTTTGGAATGTGGAATTTGAGCTACCTAAGGAACAAACATCTAATTGGAGATATCCAATAAACAGTTAGTGATACAGGATTCAAAAGCTGTGATCCAAGCACATTGGTTGGATGTCCTGTGGTGAAAATATTGTAAATGTCCAGTTCTGATCTTTGGCTTCAATATAAAGGAAAAAGATTTTGAAGAAATTAGAGCTGTCCTGAAGTGGAATGGACTGCCTTGGGAACTGGGGAGTTCTCTATCACTGTACATCTTTAAGTGAAGGATGAATGATCATAAGATTTTGAAATGGAAGAGATGTAGTTCAACCTCATGATTTTATATGAGCAAAACTCCAGCAAACTGGAGCTCAAAGGAGTTCAATTTCTTCCCCTTCAAGATCACGTGACTTGTAAATAATGAAGCTACTATTCAAATTCAGACCAAATATGTGGTCAAATTTGACTCCTTGTCTTAGAATCTCTGGTTGACCTTGCCTGTTACCCATGTAATTTTGTGCATTTCTATAATCTGAGGTCTTGGATTTTATTGACTGTCTTTTTGGGAATTTTCCCCCAAATTATCAAATCTTTATAGCTAGTCTTCTTTTGTTGCTATACCCTCTCTGAAACTTATATATAAACAAATACTCTCACTCCCTCCCATTTTCATTTGACATTCTCTTAATCAGATTCACAAGCCACCAGGCAAATACATTTTTTAAAACCAGTCCTTGTTAAGTACACTCAATGCCTAGCCTAGAACCTTCATATCTATATTTGAAGATATGATTTGGAAATCCCAATATCTTTTCTAGACACTTTCTTAACCAGTTCAGTTCCCAAATCTGCCTCTCTTCTGAAGCCTCTAACTTTAGATGTCAGCAGTGATGGATACACTGACCAAACCCATCACAGAGGAGAATTCCTCCTTTTTTTTTCTTTTTGTCTTTTTCTTTGGGGGGAGGGAGCCCTTCTTCTACTTTATAAGGGAATACTTCATTTGACCTGATAATTTGGAAATTAAGGAGGGGTTTGTCTTCTATTATTGCAGAGGGACCAACCTGTATTTGTCCATTTAGAGACGGTATTTATTACTGACAGACACAAAGACATAATGCACTCTCTATGGGTCATTGCAAAATTTCCCTCACTCAGTGCTTGTTAGATGCAAAGTCTTTTGTCCTCTGCCATTCGTATTTGTAACTGGTGGAGAATTCTTGTGGTGAGCATCCATGACAAATAATCTGTTGCCTATGCTGGGAGCTCAGTTGCTAGGGGCTCCAAAGTGGGGCTTTATTTATTTTTTGTAAGTCATCTTGCTTTGCCTCTTGATAGCTAGCTTGCCCAGCTTCCTTTGGTTTCCCACAATCACACAGCTAATGACAGTGTAAAGTAGGAATTGAATGCAGGTCTCTCGTCAATCTAGTTTCTGCTTTCCATTCTATTCCACTCCCTCTCTGTGCCATAGCTATGATTCTGTGATTCTCATCTCTAAAATCACTTGACCTATACCAAGGATCAAACAAGCAACTTGACAAGTATAAAAGGGAGAAGGCAATGTCTAGAAGCTGTTAATGTGAAGAAGATCTGGGGAGACTGGGTCTGTTGGAGCTTACCTATATTCCTTGATACAGGGGAAACAAACTGGTGGATCCTTTGAGCTCAGGAGCTCTGAGCTGAAGTAAGTTAAACCAATCTGGTATCTGCACTAAGTCTAGCATCATTATGGTGAGCCCTGATAGCAGGAGGCCAACGGAATGAGGGAGGTGCAGGCTGTTACAGCTTAGAAATGAAGCTGTTCAAAGTTGCCATGCTGAAAAGCAGTGGGATTGGGCCCATGAATGGCCCCTGCACTTTTAGCTTTGGAGAGAGAGGGAATTCCAGTCACAAAAAAAAAAAGTTTCCACTTTTAGATATCAGCATCCGAAACTTTGAACTGGCCTATCTTATTAAAAATGATTCTTCAAGTCAATATCTGAGTAGGTAGTCTTGCCAATATTTACATTTTCCTTTTAAAGTTTACAAAGACATTTTTTCACAATAACCCCATGTGGTGGAAATGTTATTATCCTCATTTGAGAGGAATGAAGCCAAATATGTCAGAGAGAGGAAACAACTTCCATCTGCCCTCTCTGTGTCATGACACGTAGTCTGTCCTCTATATCCAGAATGCACTTCTTCCTCACATCCACCTCCCAGCATCCCTAGCTTCTTTCAGAACTCTGCTCAAATACTACGTTCTATGAGAGGCCATTCTTGTTTCCCCCTTACCTCTCCAGTGCATTGTAATTTCTTAGTATACGTTTGTAGTGCCAATGCAATATTTACAGTGCCCATGATCACAATAAAGACTGTGACTATAAGTATTGCTTCATGTTCTATTGCAAAATGTGCCAAACTCTCCAGATAGAGGACAGAACTGAAACATTTATTTAGACACCAGAAAACTGAATTCCAAAACCAGTAAGCTGATTCCATCATAGTACCAAATATATTCAGAAGCCATAATAACGCTGAGACCATAACATCCTTCTGCCTTCCCACAAATCCATACAAGTCTCTCTATCTCCTTAATGAGCATCCTATCTCCTTAATGAGCATCCTATCTCTCCCACCATCTGGCTAGCTCTGACTGGTTTCCTGTGGACTCTGCTCCCCTTGAGCAAACTCCCCCCACCACAGGCTCCATGTGACTATATTTAGCCTTTTAAGAGATAGAGTTTATCTTCACAGCAGGGAAGCTGCCTGTGGGCTCAGCTGTACCCTTTAGCAAATTCCCTCCATCACAGGCTCCATGTGACTACATTCAGCTTATTAGGGGGCAGAGTTTACTTTCAAAGCAGGAGAGGTCTTCAAACTCCTCCTAGGTCTATTAGGGGGCAGGAAAGATCTTCAAATTTCCATTCTCATTACAATATTTTACATATACATATGTGAATAATACTATCTCTAGTAGTAGTGGCCAGCATTTATATAACTCTTTAGGATTTGCAAAAAACGCTTTAAAAAATGTCCTCTCATTTTATTCTTACAACAACCGTGGGATATAGGTGCCAGTAGTATCTCTACTTTTCAGATGAAGAAACTGAAGCAGACAGGTTAAAGACTTGCCCAGGACTACCCAGCTGCTACTAAGCGTCTGAGGCTGGATTTGAACTAGGGTCTTATTGATTCCAGGTCTAGTACTTCATCCACTGGCCATAGAATGCAAGCTCTTTGAGGGAAAGGATTGTTTCATTTTTGTCTATGCATCCTAAACACCTAGAATAATGCCTGGCACATAAGAGGTATATAAGTTTATTATTATATAATTTTATATATATTGTATATTGTTATATATAATTATTAAGAAATGCTTCTTAATTAATTGGCTAGCTTAGCATCATCCAACTTTTTTTCTTTTTCAAAGAATTTGAGTTTATTTTATTTCCAGGTCTGAATCCTCTCCCTTCCATCTTTTCCTCAAATCCCTTCCACGCCCACACCCCACTATTGAGAAAGCAAGAAAAAGATATACTTGTCACAAGCAAGTATAGTTCAACAAAACAAATTCCCATATTGGCATAGCCCCAGAAAATTTCATCCTGTACTCTGAGTCCTTCCCTTCTCTATCAGTAGACGGCCGTCATGTTTCCTCATGACTCTGCTTAAATTGGGATGGCCATTGTGTTGATCAGAGTTCCTACCTCTTTCAATGTTGTTTTTCTTCACAATATTATGAATTGTTCTCCTGGTTCTTTTCACTTCATTTTGCATCAATTTATGTATGTCTTCTCAGGTTTCTCTGAAACCATCCCAATTGTTATTTCTTACGGCAAACTTCTTTCAACTTCTAAGTATTGGAGTCATCAAACTCAAGTACAGTGATGTTTCTATTGCACCACACTACCTTAAAATTCATGCCACATCAGTACACAGTGGCAGTGCAATCAACATCATTAGGGTCAAGCCTTTAGGAGAAAGGAAAGGCAGTTATTTGGTGTTATCCTTGTGAAGAAAGTAGGGACTTGAGGTCATTATTCTCTGCCTTTGCCTTCAGCCAGCATTACACCAAGATCATTCATATTAGTTTTCAGCTGTCCTTGTTTCAGTTTTTAATCCTCTGAAGCATTTGACACAATTGATCAACCTCTTTCTCCTCCTGGATATTTCCTCTTCTCTGAGTTTCCATGATACTGCTCTCTATTGGTTCTCCTCCTACTTCTTGGGCCATTCCTTCTCAGTATTTTTTGCTAGATCACAACCTAAGCCCCACTACTTAGGCATGAATTAAATGATTAATTCAGGTCTTCATCACCTCATGAATTAATTGCAATAGCCTGCTCTGGTGAGTCTGCCTTCCTTAAACCTCTCCCTACTCCAATGCATTCTCCATTCAACCACCAAAGTGATTTTACAAAATTGTAGATCTGATCATGTCACCCTCCCTACTGAATAAAATCTAGAGGCTTCCTGTTGCCTGCAGGAGCAAAAAATGCAAAATGTTTTGTTTGGCATTCAAAGTCCTTCATAACCTAACCCCCTCCTACTTTTCCAGTCTTTTTAAACCTTCCTCCTTGATGTTGGCCTCCTGGCTATTCCACAAAGAAGACACTATTCCTTAGCTGTGGACATTGCTCAGACTGTGTCCTCTTCCTGGAATGTTCTCTTTCCTCTGTTCTGGTTACTGAGCTCCCTGGCTTCCTTTAAGTCCCACCTAAAATCCTACCTTTTACAGGAAACCTACCCAAACTCTTATTTCCAGGTCTTTCCTCCTTTTAATTATTTTCTTGTCTCGTATATAACTTACCTTGCATATATTTCTTTGTATGACTCCTCCTTCAGATCATAAGTTTCCTGAGGGCAAGGACTGTCTTTTGTCTCTTTTTGTATCTCCAGTCCTTAGCATAGTGCCTCGCACATGTTAGGCATTTAAGAAATGTTTGCTGAATTGAACTGAATTGTAGGAGATGA
>JAQQSV010011441.1:0-13002 GCA_028646515.1 Pseudochirops corinnae | reverse complement strand
TTCTTCATGTTTATTGGAGGCCTCTGATGGGGGCGCTGTAGCTGCGCTCTCCTCCTCCCTCTCTCTCCCATGATCTTTCTTTTCCCCAAAGAAGGAATCTAGGGTTTGGGAGCTGTTCTTACTTTGCTTCTTATGCTTATTCTTACTCATGGTTGTTCAGACCATGATTTTTTTTTAGATTTCTGTGTGGCTCTGCTTCCAGAAGGGAAAGCTCTTTCCCAAATCGCTGGGGTCCTCCTGGCTGCCGTAGCTGTCAGGAAGATGCTGGGAACTCTTCCTACTTACTTCTGGCTCACTGGATAGTGAAGACTCCAAGACCGAGGCCCAAGATGACGATCCGGATCCAGGCCGCTCAACGCGAGAGCACTGGCCTGAGAACAATCGCTCAGTCCCCCTGCTGTCTGCAGGCCACGGGCGGAAAGCTACAATGCGGAGGCGGATGCAAAACCTCTGCCTTTCGCTTTTCTGCTCTCGAGGCCTTTCAGCCGGACTGCTTATCTCACCCTTTCGCAATCCCCACTCGCAGCTGCTGCTAATCCACTCACCAGAGAGTCTCCTCTCCTCCTCCCGCCCAGCCGCCCCTGGGGCACAGCCGTGGCTTCAGGCCAGGCTGGTTTCGGTTCGCAGTGCTGATATGGTTCCTCGTAGCTGATCTGACTTTAGTGGGAAGTATCTTTGTGTGTGTTTTGGAGTTCTAGGATTGGTTTAGAGTCCTATTTTATGGGTATTTTGGGGTGGCTATGTGAGAGCTGCGATATGTTGCTGCTGCTACGCCGCCATCTTGGCTTCACCCCCCCCCCCATATTAGTTATTTTGTACAAAAAGACTTGAATAAAACAGAAAGAAAGAAAGTGGAAAAAAGCACATTTCAGACTGTATTCAGACAGTATCAGTTCTTTCTCTGGAGGCAGAGAATTTGCTTTATCATTAGACCTTTGGGATTGTCTTAGATCATATTGCTGAGAATAGCTGAATCATTCACAATTTTTCAATGTACAATATTGTTGTAACTGTGTAGGATATTCTCTTGGTTCTCCTCATTTCACTTTGCATCAGTTCATGTAAGTCTTTCCAGATTGAGAAATGAAAATTAAAACAACTCTGAGTTACCACCTCATAACCATTAGAAAATTTGGAACTGAAAAATAAAATTGTATTTAAAAAAACCCTCACTTTAACTTCCTGATATAGAAACTAGAATTTCTCTACATATAGGTTACAACTTTATAAATATAGAAATCTTTCTATTCTCCTCTTCTGTCAATGAAGTGGAAAACTTTCTCTAAAATTATACTTTTTAAAAAGGTTCATTTATTGATTTTTCTAAATCCTAGACTGTTCCTTTATTCCATGCTGGATATCTTCATAGTTGCAAAGTTGAGGATCTTGTATTGCCTTGAGTTAAATGAACAATTTCTGTTTTTGTATTCTTGCTTTTGGATAATCAAATTGGATTTGCATTTAAAAACTTTTCCACATCTAAATAAGACTTTTATGTATTAATTGAGTTTCATACTCAGTGTTGTTCAGAGAGTTTTCACAGTTCCATATTCACAAACAACTCCAACTTCCTCCATTTTTCTTTCCCTTTCTCCCTAATAACTCTGATCAAAGCCTTATAAACTACAGAATCACACCTCTCTGCTTCCAAATCGTATCTCAAGCCATCTCTACAAGTAGTTTCCTTATAATCCATTGGATCTTTCCTTTGAAAATTTAGCACAATTTTCTTTTTTAAGCTTTTATTTAGTATTTTATTTTCCCCCAGTTACATGTTAAAATAACTTTAAAAATAGTTATTTTTAGTTTCCAACATTCACTTCTAAGAGATTTTGAGTTCCAAATTTTCTCCCCTTCCTCCTCCACCACCACCCCAAGACAGCATGCAATCTGATATTGGCTTTACCTATACAATAATATTAAGTATATTTTCACATTAGTCATGTTGTAAAGAAGAATTAGAACCAATGAGAGGAACTGCAAGAAAGAAGAAATGAAAGAAACAGAGAGAGAGAGAGAGAGAGAGAGAGAGAGAGAGAGAGTGCAAATAGTATGCTTCAATCTGAATTCAGACTCGATATAGCCATTTAAAAAATAGCAATATAAAAAATAAATTTATTATAGAGTAATCCTTTTTCTGGATGTGGATAGCATTTTCCATCATGAGTCTTTTGGAGTTGTCTTAGATTCTTGTATTGCTAAGAAGAGGTAAGTCTATCAAAGTCAGTCACTGCACAATGTTGCTGTTACTTTGTACAATGTTCTCCTGGTTCTGCTCCCTTCCCTCAGCATCACTTCATGTAAGTCTTTCCAGGTTTTTCTGAAGTCTGCCTGCTTATCATTTCTTATGGAACAATAGCATTCCATTATATTCATATATCACAACTTGTTGAGCCATTCTCCAAATGATGGACCTTCCTTCAATTTCCAATTCTTGGCCATCACAAAAAGAACTTGTATAAATAATTTTGTGCATGTGGGTCCTTTTCCCATTTTTATGATCTCTTTGGGATATAGGCCTGGAAGTGGTATTGCTGGGTCAAAGGGTATGCACATTTTTATAGCCCTTTGGGTATAGTTACAAATTGCTCTCCAGAATGATTGGATCAGTTCACAGCTCTACCAACAATTCGTTAGTGTTCCAATCTTTCCAAATCTTCACCAACATTTATCATTTTCCTGTTTTGTCATGTTAGCTAATCTGATAGGTGCAATGTGGTACCTCAGAGTTGTTTTGATTTACCTTTCTCTGATCAATAGTGATTTACAGAGCATTTTTTCATGACTATAGATAGCTTTAATTTCTTCATCTGACAACTGTCTGTTCATATTCTTTGACCGTTAATCAATTGGGGAATGTATATTCTTATAAATTTGACTCAGTTCTCTATATATTTTAGAAATGAGGTCTTTATTAGAGACACCTGTTGTAAAAATTGTTTTCTGACTTTCTGTTACCCTTCTAATCTTGGTTGTATTGACTTTTTGCTAAAATTTTTCAATTTAATGTAATCAAAATTTTGTGTTTCATAATGTTCTCTATCTGTTGTTCCCTCATAAATTCTTCCATTCTCCATAAATCTTACAGGTAAGTTATTCCTTGCTCTCCTAGTTTGCTTATAATATCGGCCTTTATATGTAAATCATGTACTCATTTTGACTTTATCTTGGTATACAGTATAAGATGTTGGTCTATGCCTAGTTTCTGCCAGTATGTTTACCAGTTTTCCCAGCATTTTTGTAAAATAGTGAGTTCTTATCCCAGAAGCCAGATGCTTTGGGTTTACCAAACAGTAGATTACAATAGTCATTGACTAGTGTGTCTTATACAACTAACTTATTCCACTGATCCAACACTCTATTTTTTAACCAGTACCAAGTAGTTTTGATGATTGGTGTTTTATTAATAAAATTTAAGATCTGGTGGCTAGGCCACCTTTCCTTGCATTTCTTTTCATTAATTTTCTTAGTATTCTGTACCTTCTTCCAGATGAATTAAAAACAATTTTTCACATTTGCTTTTAAAACCTGGAGTTCCAAATTCTTTCCCTTTCTCCCTCTCCCAACCATTGAGACAGCAAATAATTTGGTATAAGTTATACATGTGTAGTCATGCAAAATATATTCATAATAGTTATGTTGTGAAAGAAAACAGACAAGAAAGAACTCAAGAAAAATAAAGAAAGTTAAAAAAAAAGTATGCTTCAATCTGTATTCAGACACCATCAGTTCTTTCTCTGGGGATGGATAGTATTTTTATCATAAGTCCTTCAGAATTGTTTTGGATTGTTGTATGACTGAGAATAGCAGTCATTCAAAGCTGATCAGCTTGCAATATTGTTGTTACTTTGTACATTGTACATTTCACTTTGCATCAGCGCACATAAGTCTTTCTGAGAGTATCCTGCTCATTCTTTCTTACAGTATAAAGTATTCCATCATAATCACATACCACAAATTTTTTAGTCATTAGCCAGTTGATGGGCACTCCCTCAGCTTCTAATTCTTTATCCTCAGAAAAGAGCTGCTACAAATATTTTTGTTCATATAGGTCCTTTTCCTTTTTGATTTTTATCTCTTTCAGGATATGGATGTAGTAATTGTATCGCTAGGTCAAAGTATATGCATGTCTTTATAGCCTTTTAGGCACAGTTCCAAATTGCTCTACAGAGTGGTTGAATCAGTTCACCACTTCACCAATAATGCATTAATGCTCCATTTTCCTCATGCCCCTCCACCATTTGTCATTTTCCTTTTCTGTCCTATTAGCCAATCTAAAATGTATAAAGTTGTACCTCAGAATTATTTTAATTTGCATTTCTCTTATCAGTAGTGAGTTAGAGTATTTTTTCATATGGCTATAGATAGCTTTGATTACTTCATTTAAAAACTGAACATAGCTTTTGATCATTTATCAATTGGGGAGTGGCTCTTAGTTTTTATAAATTTGACTCAGTTCTCTATATGTTTGAGAAATTAGGCCTTTATCAGAGAAAGTTTCTTGTAGGGTAAGTACGATAGATTTCTATACCCAATTGAGTACATCTGTTATTTACTCTTTGAGTCAATTTTGATGAGAGTAAGGTTCACTCACTTACCCTTACCTCCTCCCCTTCCTCTCCACTACAAAAGCTTTTTCTTGCTTCTTCTATGTGAGATAATTTACCCCATTCTACCTCTCCCTTTCTCTTTCTCCCAGTATATTCCTCTCTCTCACCCCTTAATTTTATTTTTTAGATATCATGCCTTCATATTCAACTCACACCTGTACCCTCTGCTACATATACTCCTTTTAACTACCCTAATAATGAGAATGGTCTTATGAGTTACAAATATCATCTTCCCATGTAGAAATGTGAACAGTTTAAACTTATTAAGTCTCTTATGATTTCCCTTTCCTGTTTACCTTTTTATGCTTCTCCTTAGTCTGATATTTGAAAGTCAAATTTTCTATTGAGCTCTGGTCTTTTCATCAAGAATGCTTTATCTCATTGAATGTCCATTTTTTTTTCTCCTTAAGCATTATACTCAGTTTTTCTGGCTAAGTGATTCTTGGTTCTAATCCTGGCTCCTTTGTCCTCCAGAATATCACATTCCAAGCCCTCAGATCCTTTAATGCAGAAGTTGCTAAATTTTGTATATTCTCAACTATGGGTCTCCATATTTGAATTATTTCTTTCTGGTTCCTTGCAATATTTTCTCCTTGACCTGGGAACTCTGGAATTTGACTATAATATTTCTGTGAGTTTCCATCTTTCAGGAGGTGATTGGTGGTCTTGTCTACCCTCTGTTTCTAAAATATCAGGGCAGTTTTCCCTGATAATTTCTTGAAAGATGATGTCTAGGTTCTTTTTTTGGTCATAGCTTTCAGGTAGTCCAATAATTTTTAAATTTTATCTCCTGGATCCACTTTCCAGTCAGTTGTTTTTTAATGAAATATTTCACATTGTTTTCATTTTTTTTTCATTCTTATGGTTTTGTTTAATTGTTTCTTGATTATTAGTTTCCATTAGTTATTAGTTTCCATTTGCTCCATTCTAATTTTTAAGAAATTATTTTCTTCAGTGAGCTTTTGGAGTTCCTTTTTCATTTGGCCAGTTCTGCTTTTTGGGCCTCTTTCACCATTTGACCTAGTCTTTTTTTTTAAGATGTTATTTTATTCAGAATTTTTGTATCTCTTTTATCAAGTGCTGACTCATTTTTTCATGATTTTCTTGCATCACTCTCATTTCTCTCCTCAATTTTTCCTCTACCTCTCTTAGTTGATTTTTGAAATCCTTTTTGAGCCCTTCAATGGCCTGAGACCAATTAATATTTTTCTTGGAGGCTTTGAATGTAGGAACTTTGACTTTGTTGTCTTCTTCTGAGTGTGTGTTTTTTTCTTCCTTGTCACCATAGTAACTTTCAATAGTCAGAGGGTTTTTTTTTTTCTGTTTTCTCATTTTCCCAGCTCATCAGTTGGCTTTTAAGTCTTTGTTAAAATAGGGCCTTCCAGGGTGGATGGTGCACTATCCCAAGCTTCAGGGGTTTTGTGCAGCTGTTTTCAGAGATACTTCTAGGGACCTTTAAGTTTTAAGTTCTTCCAAGGTGGTATGATCTAAGGAGAGGTGTTTACTCCTCTCCTAGCCTGTGCTCTGGTTTATGAGTGACACAAGTGCTCCTTTCTACCCTGGAATTGTGAGGAGAGTCCCCCCTCCACTGTGGCTCTGCTGTGTTAGTGCTCCATCTCGCCACAGGATTGCCAACTAGGACGTGGATCTGAGTATGTGCAAAGCAACAGATTCCTGCCTCAGTGCTAGCAAAAAGACTCCTGCAATTTCCTACTTACCAGTTTTTCAACCCTCTTTATCATCTGTGGGCTTAGAAGCAGCCACTTTTGCTGCTGATTCAGTCACTCCCAAGGCCTGCTCTGAGTGTTCTGCACTGGGATGGGCTTGTGCTCTACTGTATTCCTCTCTTACCCTGATACAAGAGACCTTTCCTGCTTACTTTCCAAGTTGTTTTGGGCTGGGAATTTGTTTCACTTTATCTTTTTGTGGGTTCTGCTACTCTAGAATTTGTTTAGAGTAATTTTTAAAGGTATTTGGAAGGGTTTGGGGGAGAGCTCAGGTGAGACCCTGCCTTTACTCTGCCATCTTTGCTCTGCCCCACCACACTTTTCTTATGTATCTTAAAATCACTGTAAATCTTTGCCCTTCCCTTATTAGAATAAAATTTCCAAGATTTACAAGCATTTTCTCATATTGCCAAGAAAAATTATTGCAATTTGGTTTCTTGGAAGTGAATTCTACTAAATCATTCAGAGAAAACCATAGTAGTAAGGTAAACCAATCTTCTAAAATGAAATTTCAATTTCTAAATTATTTACTTTCTGATTTAAATCAACCTCCTTCTTTCCAAGCTGGACAGAAGAGCTAATAGCTGCTCTAGGCAGTTTTTGAGCACCAGACCAGGCTTGACAACTTCAGACTCCAAAACCATTTGCTCTTTTTTTCCCTTTGCTTTTAGAGTCACTGGAGACAAACAAACTGGAGATAAAGGGGCTCCAGTTCTATTTAAGAACTGAGTATTTTTTAGTTGCTGAAATCACTTCCCTCCCCCCCCCCCCCACTAAAACAATGTCATTCACTCTTCAGGAAAGAGAGGGAGGAAATGATAGAGAGATTTCTAATCTCAGCAATCCTAGGGAGCTATACCTCTCCAAAACCTAGTAGGATAGTTCAGCATGTATAAAAACATTCAAACCACATTTCTATCATAGTTTGGAAATACATGCTAAACAGATTACACTTCAGGTATAAACTTAATCTCAGATTAGTTTTCAGTGCCGTTAGTTTCTGTAAATGGGGATAGGATCTCCTTCTCTGTTGTCTGCTTCTCTTTCCATTTTCTACCTTGGCCAGAGTTAGAACACAGAAAAGAAATCATATCTTTTTAAAGCTCTGAAATTTTCATCAGAAAAATTCTCACTCTTTTCAATCCCTTTTCCTCTAGCTGATTAGAGGAAAGAAAAAAAAATGTCAGCTGGATTTAGCAGGATACAGGCTACAATCAGTGCTGACAGCATATACTCTACATGACAAACACAAAGGAACACTATACATACTCCCTCTTAAAGTATCAGGGCAAGAGATCTGGTATCATGGTTTTAAACTTTATTTTCAGAAGGCATTTAGAAAGGGAAAACTTTTAGGCAAAAGGTAATGCCATCCTACAGTGACTTTATTGGT
This sequence comes from Pseudochirops corinnae, assembly GCA_028646515.1. Classification (NCBI taxonomy): domain Eukaryota; kingdom Metazoa; phylum Chordata; class Mammalia; order Diprotodontia; family Pseudocheiridae; genus Pseudochirops; species Pseudochirops corinnae. The sequence goes on along the minus strand of JAQQSV010011441.1, from coordinate 5,272 downwards.
TCATCTAGTCCAAAAGGATTCAGAAGTTGTAGAAAAGGCTAGTAGGGAAAGTTTCCCTATGCCTCATTTCGCAATGCTTTTTTTCAAAGAATGATCTACCAAGATGGAATGAATGTTGGGGTATATTTTACTTTTCCTGCCTTGGTCATCTTTGAATAACATGTCATTCATCTTTTAGGAAAACAGAATAATTCAGAGTTATCTGTAATGATAATAGCATTCTTAGATATGAGTCATGGAAAACTTTGTTAGCCTGCAAAATAAACTAAATGCAGAGAAATCAGTTTTTTTATTTTATTTTTTATTTTATTTTTGAATGACTTGTTTATTTACTTTTAGTTTACAAGATTCAGTTCCACAATCACTTGAGTTTCAGATTTTCTCCCCTCTCTTCTTCCCCCCCTTCCCATGGTGACGTGCAATCATGTATAGGATCTGCAAATACTTTCACATTGTACAATAGTTCGGTTATATAGAAGGGTTGTAACCAATGAGTGATCACTGGGAAAAGAAAAGCAAAACCAGACATGAAAAAGAACAATAGCATGTTTTGCTTCAGTCTCCATTTACTATAGTCTTTCTTTATCTTTCTCTGAGTTTAGATACAGAAAAATCAGTCTTAAGGTATTTATTAAATGCTTATTGAATTAACTTTTAAAAGTTCTCAAAGAATATGTTGCTTTGTTATTAGGCCATACTAATCTCCCCTTAAGCTCTCAGTCCTTTCTTATAGAAAGAAACGAAAAAACATTTAAGCCAAGTCAACCAACCCTCCAATTGCATCTAACAGTGTTTGCTACACTTCACATTCACAATCTTCACCTCTAATGAGGAAGGGAACGTGTACTTCCGTATTAGTTGCCTGGGAAAAATAATTGACTTCAGTTCATCAGTATGAATGTTTATGATGGTCATTGTTTAAATTATTTTCTTCATTGTCTTTATTCTGCATCATCCCATAAAAGTCTTGCCATAATTCTGTGAGATAAATTAGAAAGTATATAGGATTAGCTGTTAGATTTACAAAAAGGGTGACATTTTTGTGGCAAAGGTAAAGGTAATATTGATTATATACACATATTTTTGTATGTATGATTTTTGAAAAGTGTCCTTAAAATTCACCTTTGACAAGTTTAGTTCAGAAGGACTATATTCTTTTTCCTCTCCAATTCGTAACTATGATGAATATGCCACTTTAATAAAAAGTTGTCGTAGCCTACGGAATAAAGGGTAAATTTCTGAAGCTGATGGCATTTAAAATACTCTATAATGTGGCAGCTTGGTAGAGTACAGAAACAATGGATTTGAAATCAGAGATCCTGGGTTCAAATCTTCTATCTGCTATTTATTATCTGTATGACACTGGACAATTCATATGACCTCTGCACCTCTATTTCCTTACCTATAAAATGAAGGAGATTGGATTAGATGACCTATAAGGCCCTTTCTAGCTCGAAAACAATTCTTTGATCTGACTCTATTCTACTTGTACAACCTTAATTTCATCTCACTCTCCTTGTTGTATTCTATGTTCTAATCAAATCAGAATACTCTCTACCCTTGTCCTTTTTCAATCTGCACTCTCTGGAGGGGGATAGCATTTTATATTATAAATCCTTTGAATTTGTCTTGGATCATTTTATTAATCCAATACATAGCTAAGTCTACAATATTGTTGCTAATGTGTACAATGTTTAACTGGTTTTGTTCACATCACTTTACATCACTTCATATGTCTTCTAAGGTTTTTCTGAAACTATATTCCTTGTCGTTTTTTTATAGCATAACAGTATTCTGTCATAACTGTATATCAGCTTGTTCAGCCATTCCCCAATTGATGAACATCCCATTAATTTCCAATTCTTTACCACCACAGAAAGAACTGATGTAAATATTTTTATAGAAATATGTCCTTTTCCTTCTCCTTTGATCTTTTTGGAATACCAACTTAGTAGTGGTATTGCTGGGTTAAAGGGTATGTACAGTTTTATAGCCCTTTGGGTATTATTTCACATTGCTTTCCAGAGTGGTTGGACAAATTCACAACTTCAATGAGGCATTATCATACCTGTTTTTCCACATTCCCACCAGCATTTGTCATTTTGCTAATTGTGTCATGATAGTTAACCTGATGTGTATGAGTGTGTATGATGTATGCTTCAGAGTTGTTTTAATTTGTATTTTCCTAATTATTAGGGATTTAGAGCCTTTTTCATATGGCTATAGATAGCTTTGATTTCTTCTCAAAACTGCCTATTTATATCTGTTGACCACTTATTAATTGTGGAATGGCTCATACTACATATGATATGATTACATGTGACATATAAATAATATATCATACTATACATATGTGTGGACTCCTATATATTTATGTATAAACATATTTTTATATTTCCATGTAAATATAAATATAAATTTGCAATATGAGGCCTTTCTCTGAGAAACTTGCAGTAAAATTTTTTCCTACTTTTTTTTTCTATTTTGACTGCATTGATTTTAGTATTGCAAAAACTTTTTTAATGTCATGTAATCTAAATTATCCATTTTACCTCCCACAGTCATCTTTATTTCTTTTTTGGTCATAAATTCTTCCCTTAATGATATATATGACAAGTAAATTTTTGCATGCTCCCCTAATTTGTTTATGGGATCATCCTTTATATTTAAATTATGTACCTATTTTGACCTTTCCTTGGTATATAGTATGAGATATAGTTCTGTGCCTAATTTCTGCCAGACTGTTTTCCAGTCTTCCTAGCAGCTTTTGTCAAATAATGAGCTCTTATTAAAAGAACTTTAATCTTTGGGTTTATCAAGTACTACATTACTATAATAATTTACTATTGTATGTTTTGTATCTAGTTTATTTTACTAACCCACCATTCTATTTTTCAGATTGTTGTGATGATTATAGTTTTGTAATGCAGTTTTACTGTCATCTTCCTTTACTGCTTTTATTGATTCCTTTGATATTCTTGACTTTTTTTGTTCTTCTAGATGAATTTTATTATTATTTTTTCTAGCTCTATAAAATGCTTCTTTGAGGGGAGTAGAGCCAAGATAGTAGAGTAGAAGCAGGGACCTGCTTGAGCTTTCTCCCAAAACCCCTCAAAATACCTGTAAAAATGATTCTAAACAAATTCTAGAGCAGCAGAAGCCATGAAATGAAAGAGTGAAATAGATTTCCAGCCCAAGACAATCTGGAAGGTTGATAGGAAGGGTCAATTGCACTGGACTCAGACTGGAGCACAGCCAAATGTGGGCCACATTGGCACAGATGGGACTGGAGCAGGCCTCAGGGCTCTGAATCACTGGCGTGGTGATTTCCAGACTTCACAACCCACAAATGCTAAAGACACCTGCAAAGGTCAGTGGGAAAGCTCTGCCAGACTGGGTGAGAGAGGCATGTGGTCTGGCCACAACCCCAGCCCCAGGTTAGTGGCAGCCACTGCCACAACAGCAGCTGCTTCTGGAGCTCTCGGCCTATGGATGGTGGAAGAATTGAGTGACTGATTAGGGGTGCAGCTTTGAGTGGCTGTCCTGGGGTGAGGAGTGCTGGCTTGGTGGAGCTGGTTGAGGCTATGGAGAGGGAATCTTCCTCATAGTTCCAGGGCAGAAAAGAGTGCTTGTGGTTGCTCATGAACCAGAGTACAGGCCAGGAAAGGAGTAAACACCTCTTCTTTGATCATAGCACTTTTAAGGAACTGAGAATTTCCAGGTGCCTAGAGATATCTCTGAAAACAGCTGCACAAAACCCCTGCAACTTGAGGCAGTACACTTTCCACTTAACAAAGAGTTCAATAGTCAAGTAATTGACTGGTAAAATGAACAAACAGGTGAAAAATTAGATTGTAGAAGCTTATTTTCTTGATGGAAAGGTATTTTCTTACATTCTTGGTGACGAGGAAGATAAAAGCATACAAGTGGAGAAAGACAGCAAGGTTAAGGCTCCTACATCAAAAGCCTCCAAGAAAAATGTGAAATGGTCTCAGGCCATGGAAGAGTTCAAAAAGGATTTTGAAAATCAAGTAAGAGAAATAGAGGAAAAATTGGGAAGAGAAATGAGAGCAATGCAAGAAAATAATGAAAAACAATTCAACATCTTGAAAGGAGATAAAAAAAATGTTGAAGAAAATAACACCTTTAAAAATAGACTAGCCCAAAAGGCAAAAGAGGTCCAAAAAGCCAAGGAGGAGAAGAATGCCTTAGAGAGCAAAATTGGTCAAATGGAAAAGGAGGTCCAAAAACTCACTGAAGAAAATAATTTCTTAAAAATTAGAATTAGGCAAGTGGAAGCTAATGACTTTATGAGAAATCAATAAACAATTAAACAAAGAATGAAAAAGTAGAAGACAATTTGAGATATCTTATTGGAAAAACAACTGACATGGAAAATAGATCCAGGAGAGATAATTTAAAAATTATTGGTCTACTTGAAGACCATGACCAAAAAAAGAGCCTAGACATCATCTTTCAAGAAATTATCAAGGAATAGTGCCTTGATATTCTAGAACCAGAGTGGAAAATAGAAATGGAAAGAATCTACCAATAACCTCCTGAAAGAGATCCCAAAAGGAAAACTTCTAGGAATATTGTAGCCAAATTCCAAAGTTCTCAAATCAGGGAGAAAATATTACAAGCAGCCAGAAGGAAACAATTCAAGTGTTGTGGAAACACAATCAAGATAACACAAGATTTAGCAGCTTCTACACTAAAGGATTGGAGGCTTGGAATATGATATTCCAGAGGTCAAAGTGATGAGGGATAGGTTTTGGGGGATTTCTAAAGAGAAATCCTTTCTAGGTTTGTGTCTGAAAAGAATTACAAGCTCAGCTGTCTTTTGGTAGATTTACAAAAGTTTATTGATTCATAGGACAAAAAGGGGTAGGGTGAGGAAAGCTGGCTAGGAAAAGCTCACAGGGGGCAAGGGGGGGGAGTCAGAGAAAGTCTGGAAGTGTGACGCTCTGCAGTGGGCAGATTGCCTGCTAGAATGCCTACCTGCTAGAAAAAGGCTAACCTGCTAGAAAAAGCCATCTGCTAGAAAGGGCCATCTGCAAAGAGCAGGAAGTGAAACACAGTTTTTAAGACCTTAAGACTGTTAATCATAAGTTCATTAGGCTAATGAGGTATACAAAGGTGGAGTTAGGGAGGGACCAGGGAGTGGTTAATACTTAAAGGGACATGCACCCTTGACATCGACTGCCCATGTGTTTTGCCCATAATACACTGGGACAAACAGCAGGAGAGAAGGGGCGGGGGGGGGGGGGGG
>JAQQSV010011440.1:0-13002 GCA_028646515.1 Pseudochirops corinnae | reverse complement strand
AGGCCTCTGGTGGGGGCGCTCTGGCTTCGCTCTTCTCCTCCCTCTCTCTCCCATGATTTTTCTTTTCCCCAAAGAAGGAATCTAGGGTTTGGGAGCTGTTCTTACTTTGCTTCTTATGCTTATTCTTACTCATGGTTGTTCAGACCATGAATTTTTTTTAAAAATCTCTGTGGGGCTCTTCTTCCAGAAGGGAAAGCTCTGTCCCAAATTGCTGGGGTCCTTCTGGCTGCTGTAGACTTCCGGCTGACTGGATAATGAAGACTCCAAGACCGAGGCCCAAGACGACGATCCAGATCCAGGACCCTCAACGCGAGAGCACTGGCCTGAAAACAATCGCTCAGTCTCCCTGCCGTCTGCAGGCTGTGGGCAGGAAGCTACAGTGCGGAGGCGGGTGCAAAACCTCTGCCTTTTCGCTTTTCTGCTCTGGAGACCTTTCGGCTGGACTGCTTATCTCCCCCTTTCACAATCCCCACTCGCAGCTGGTGCTAATCCGCTCACCTGAGAGGCTTCTCTACGTCTCCCACCCAGCTGTCTCCGGGGCACAGCCGCATCTTCAGGCCAGGCTGGTTTTGGTTCGCAGTGCTGATATGGTTCCTCGTAGCTGAGCTGACTTTAGTGGGAAGTATCCTTGTGTGCGTTTTGGCGTTCTAGGATTGTTTTAGAGTCCTATTTTATGGGCATTTTGGGGTGGCTATGTGAGAGTTGCGATATGTTGCTGCTGCTACGCCACCATCTTGGCTCCGCCCCTTTACTAGCAATTTTTAATTTGTTCTTTTTCTTTTTCTTTTAATTGCATGTCCAGTTCATTGATCTGCTCTTTCTTTTATTGATGTATGTATTTAGAAATATAAATTTTCCTGTAACTACTGCTTTGGCTATACCTCACAAATTTTAGAATGCTATCTCATTGTTGTTCTTCTCTTTAACGAAATAATTATTTCTATGGTTCATTATTTGACCCACTTATACTTTAGGATTAGATTATTTAGTTTCCAATTAATTTTTAATTTATGCTTCCACAGCTCTTTATGAAATGTAATTTTTTATTGCATTTTGATCTAAAAAGCATGCATTTAATGCTTTGGCTTTTCTGCATTTGTCTGTAAAATTTTTATGCCCTCACATATGGTCAATTTTTATGCACCTGAAAAAAATGTATACTCCTTTCTATTTTCATTCAGTTTTCTCCAGAGGTCTATCATATATAACTTGTCTAAAATTCTTTTCAATTCCTTGGCTTTTTTCTTATTTATTTTATAGTCGTATTTATCTAGCTCTGAGAGGGTAAAGCTGAGTTACCCATGAGTATAGTGGTACTTTTAAATTCTTCCTGTAATTCACTTTAACTTTTCCTTTAAGAATTTGAATGCTGTCCCATTTGGTGCATATATATTTAGTGCTGATATTACTTCATTGTCTGTGGTTCCTCTTATCAAGATGTAGTTCCACTGCTTATCCCTTTTAGTTAGGTCTATTCTTGCTTTTTATTTGTCTGAGATCAAGACTGCTACCTCTGCCTTTTTTACTTCAGCTGAAGCAAAATAGATTCTGCTCCAGCCCTTTATTTTAACTGGGAGTCTCTCTGTTTCAAAAGAGTTTCATGTAAACAACATATTATTGGATTGTGGTTTCTAATCTATTCTGCTGTTTCTTTTTTGTGGATGAGTTCATCCCGTTCACATTTAAGGTTATGATTGCTAACTCTGCATTTCCTTCCATCCTAATTTCTTTTGTTTATCCTTCTGTCTCTGCCTCTCTGTCCCTCTGTCTCTGTGTCTCTGTTTCTCTCTCTCTTTCTTCTCCTCCTTCTCCTTCTCCTTCTCCTCCTCCTCCTCCTCTTCCTCTTCCTCCTCCTCCTCCTTTTGTTCCTTTTTCTCTCTCCTCTTATAATGTCTGTTTTGGTTCTCAACACTGCTTTCTTTTATTAGCCCCTTTTGTTTTGGTCACTTTATCCCTTTTCTCTGGTCTTCTTTTAATCCTACTTCCCAGTTGGGTAAGATAGATTTCTAATACTAATTGAATATGTATATGTATTTCTATTACAATTGAATATGTCTTTGAAGCTATTTAGATGTAACGTTCAACCATTACCTTCTCTTTCTCCCACCACTTTCCCCTCCATTGTAAAAACTCTTCTTAGAGATGCTTCTTTTATGTGAGCTATTTCCACATTCTTCTCTCCCTTCTCCTAGAGCATTTCACTTTTTCTTCTATCAATTTTTTACATCATCCTAAATAATTGGTTCACTCTTGCACAGTCTTTCTATGTAGAATCCTTCTAACTGCCCTAATAATGACACAATTCTTAGAAGATACTTGTTTTTTGTTGCCATATAGAAAAGTAGTTTAACTTTATTGAGTCCGTTATGAGTTCTCTCTCATGTTTACCTTTTTATTCTTCTCTTCAGTCTTGTATTTGAAAGTCGTATTTTCTATTCAACTCATATTTTTCATTAATTCTTGAATGTCCTCTATTTCATTAAATATCTACTTTTTTCTTGGAAGGATTATATTCAGTTTTACTGGGCAGATTATTGTTGGTTGTAATCTCAGTTTATGCCTGCTGGGATATCGTATTCCACAAGCCCTTTGCTCCTTTAATATGGTTGTTACTAAATCTTCTGTGATCCTGACTTTGGCTCCATGGTATTTGAATGGTTTCTTCCTAACCTGAGAGTTCTGGAATTTGGCTATAATATTACTGGAAGTTTTTCATTCTGGGATCTCCTTCAGAAGGTGATTGGTGTAATCTTTCCAATTCTGTTTTACTCTAATTTTAGAATACTGGGACAGTTTTCCTTTATAATTTCTTAAAATACGATGTTTAGACTCATTTTATTTTTGGTTCATGGCTTCCTGGTAGTTCAATAATTCTTAAATTGTTTCTCCTTGATTTATTTTCTACATCAGCTGTTTTTTAAAATGAGATATTTCCCATTTTTCTTCTATTTTTTCATTCTTTTGACTTTGTTTTATTTTTTCTTGATGTCTCATGGAGTCATTAGCTTTCATTTGCCTAATTCTAATTTTGAAAGGAATAATTGGGTGGCACATTGGATAGAATGCTTGGCCTGAAGTTAGAAAGACTCATCTTCCTGAGTTCAAATCTAGCCTCAGGCACTTACTAACCATTTGACCCTGGACAAATCACTTAACCCTATTTGCCTCAGATTCCTCATCTGTAAAAGGACATGGCAAACCCCTCTAATGTCTTTGCCAAGAAAACCCCAAATGAGGTCACAAAAGGTTGGACTTGATTAAAAAGACTGAACAACAACAATCATTTAAGGAAAAGGGTTTGTATGTGCAAAAATGTTTCTATTGGTTCCTTTTGTGGGGGCAAAGCATTAGAAATTGAAAGGATGCCCATCAGTTGGGAAATGCTTGAACAAGTTGTGGCATATGATTTTGGTGGACTACTACTATGCCATACAAAATGATGAGGAGAGTGGTTTCAGAGGAAAAAAAAAACATGACAAGACCTATATGAACTGATGCAAAGTGAAGTGAGAAGAACCAGGAGATCATTGTGTACAGTAACAGCAGTGTTGTAATGATGATCAACCATGAAAGACTTCAGTACTCTGATCAATATAATGTTCCAAGATAGCTTCAAAGGATTCACAATGAAAAAGTACTATTCACATTCAGAGAGATAACTGATGAACTCTGAGTACAAATTGAAGTATAATTTTCTTGCTTTCTTTTTTGCTTTTTTGTGATATGGCTAATATGGAAATAGGGTTTGTATGATTTTGCACATATAATTGATATCATTTTCTTGCTTTCATAGTAGATGGGGCAGGAGTGGGAAGAAGAGAATTTGGAACATAAAATTTAAAAAGAATGTTAAAAATAAATAATAAATTTGAAAAAGAAATGAAAAAAAGTGAGGAATAACTGACTTAAGCACCCAGGGTGGACTTCCTTTTGAGGACTTATGGAAAGATATGGACAAGACTTGCCGAGGGTGAGAAAGTAGAGATGATTCATCAATCAATAAAAATTTTACTAAGTAATTACTGTCAAGAATGTTGTTAGGCATTGGGGTTACAAATAAAAAAGTGAAGATGACACTACACTCAAGCTGTTTACATTTTACTAAGAGGATATGAAATGCTTGCAGTTGAGTAAAGATAAAAAGCATAAACAAAATAATACCCAGTGACATGGAGGGTGGCATTGGCAGTGGTAGGAATCAGGAAGGGCTTCTTGAAGGAAATGACACTTGGAGCTGGTCCTTGGAGGCACAAGCAGTTACAAGAGGCAGAGATAAGAATTGAGAATATTCTGGGCACTGGAGATAGCCTATAGAAATGCACTGAGGTGACAGATGGAATATTATATCCTGGGAAGAACAGGTATGTGGGCTTCTCTATCTTGTATATTGTCTGAGGGGAGTTATGTAATTGTTCTGGAAAGGTAGAATGGAGCCAGATTGTGAAAGGTTTTCAAAGCCAGCCAGAGAACATTGCATTTTATCCTAAAGGAAATGGGGAGCCACTGAAAATTTGTGAGTGGGGGAGTGACATAGTCATTCCAGTGCTTTAAGAGTATTGATTTGGCAGCATTGTGGAAGATGAATTCAAGAAGGGAGAGTCTCAATTTAGGAAGACCAATTAGGGAACTCCTGCAATGATCCATATAAGAGATGATGATGACCTGGACTAGGTTTAGTGTTTATGATTTGAATAGCATTAAGGTGATGGATTTGTGAGATCCTGAAGAGGTGAAATTGACAAGACTTGACACCTGATCACATATGGGGGTGGAGTGAGTGAGAACGAGAACGAAGAGAGGAGAATTGCTAGTAAGTTATGTATCTTGGTGACTAGAAGAAGAGTGGGGCCCTCCATAGAAATATGGAGCTTAGGGGCAGGTAGGTGGCGCAGTCAATAGAGCACCGGCCCTGGAGTCAGGAGGACCTGAGTTCAAATCTGGCCTTAGATACTTGATGTATTTACTAGCTGTGTGACCTTGGGTAAATCACTTAACCCCAATCACCTTGCCTTCCCCCCTCCAAAAAAAAAAATGAAAGTTAAATGAGTTTAGGGGAAAGATAATGATCCAGCCATAATTTCTAAGATTCCTTTCAATTTTAATATTTTGCAATTCTATGTCCCAATCCAATTCTCTTCTTCCTCTCCTAAGACCTTCAGCTCTTTGTTCCAGACACCACACCTTTGACTCTTGTCCTTGATTCCTTTTTGCCACCTCTGATTCATCCTCTTCTATTGTCCTGAACTGACCCAATAACCTTGATCCATCTGCTTAGTATTTCAGTAATGGCTTGCTCAGTTGAATTCTAAGTCATAGTCCACACCTCAAAGAATTCGACTGACACTGCTCTGAAGGAAGAGTCTGAACCCCTTCTCCTAATGTGGGAGTTACTGAAAATAACTGTTTATCTTCTCCGGAAAAGGGGCTGCCCTTCAGTCTAGTCTCCGGCCTCTGGTTTCTCAGGTGTAGTAAACCCAGGTATGTACCACAGCTTGGCCTGGACTATTGTCTTATTAGAAATTCTGTGGCCAAGGGTGGTCTGCCCAGCATTGTGCCAGGAATTAGGAGAAGCAGAACAGAAGTCCCTTGCCAGCTAATGAGGCATTTGTAGACACATACATATATAGATATTAAGCGGGGAAGAAGAAAAAAAAGGCCTCTCTGAAAGTCTTTAGAAAACCTTCTCTCCCATCTGTTCTGTTAGTGGGAAGGCTCTATTTTCCATACTTAAAGGATTTGTAAATTCATTACCAACAAGTAAAATGTACAAGACACACACAGAAACATCGAGGTTTGATTCACCATCTGCTGAGAAGTTGTAATCATGCAAACAAAGTGCCACCCCTTCCTGGTTAACTGGGGGTAAACACACCCATTCAGACCCTATGCCAAGAGGGAGTGCAATGCTTATCCTTCACTGTCTCTCTTCACCTGCTGCCAGCTATACCATCTGCTAGTATGTCCCTGGGCAAGTAGCTCTGATCCTCAGCATTGGGTTAAGTAGAGAAGTCATTGGTTTCTTTATATCCTATATCTCATCTTGTGCTGTGAGATGGTGATCTGAGGTACATGCCCTGGGTAGTACCGGCATAAGGTATGGACTTAAGGATGTTCCTGATCTTGTGCCCATCAGGATACTTTTTGGAAACTTTCAGAATGAAGATGAAGTTCAAGGCTAACTTTCAACCTCAGCCAATATGTATTGAGTTCATAGATTCAATTAAGTTCACAGATTCAGAGTGGAATTTCAAAGTGGGAAGTGACCTGATAGCCTCAGCAACGCTCTAATCCAAGCCAAACCTGAAAAAAGAATCCTGGCTACCATATCTTTTACAAATGGTCATGTAGACCACTTAAAGACAATGAAAGGCAACTCACTACTTCACAAGGAAACCCATTACACTTTTTAGTTTCTCTAAATGTTGAAAAATATTTGCTTACACTTAACCTAAATTTAGAAGTCATCTAGGGGACATAATGGATGGATCACTGGATTTGGAGTCAGGAAGACCTGAGTTCAAATTCAGCCTAAGTCACTGACTAGCTGTGTGACCCTAGGTAAGTCCCTTAATTGTTCTCAGCTTCACCTGTAAAATGGGGATAATAATAGTGTCTACTTCTCAGGTGTTGTGAGAACCAAATGAGATATTTATACAGTGCTTGGCAAACCTTAAAGTCAGATACAAATACTAGTTATTCATGTCATTCAGGATCTAAAAATAAGTCATATCTAGTAAGACAAAATAATAGGGATAAAATAGTGCTGTGTAAGTGTTTACTATTATTATTAAATTTGCCTTTTTGAAACTTTTGCACACTGCTCCTACATCTATCCTCTGGGTTAAGTAAAACAAACCTATTCACTCTTCCATTAGACAAATGTTCAAATACTTGAAGATATCAAGACAGTTGCCACATCCCCCTGAGGTTTCTCTTTTTCAAACTAAACATGCATAGTTCCTTCAACTAATCCTGCTATCTGGACACTGTCCAGTAATCAATGCCTTTTTTGAAAATGTAATGCCCAAAATTGAGCATAATGCCCTAGATAGGATTTGACAAGGGTAGAGGACAGGAGAGCTGTCACCTCCTTATATCTGGAAACTATGCCTCTTAATTGATTCTTTATAGGATCATAAATGTGTATGTCCCTCCTTCCTTCTTGTCTAACTATCCATTTTTAGCCACAGAAATCTCTTCACTTCTCAACTTGTTTGTACCAGTTCCCCCACCTGGAATGTCCTCCTCTTTTCACCCCTCTTTGCCCATCTAAATCTTTCCTAATCCAGGGCCTCCTTTTCTGACCACTTTTCCTTCTGCAATTTTAGAACACTGGCTTTCTACATCCTCTTATTTGACTCTTAGAAGAGATTCTGAGGGATGACAATTCAGGTGTTTCTAGGATTCATTATTTTTCTGGACCCAGGCCTTCCTCTGTTGCTATAGATTGTAAGCCCTCTGTGCCTTAAGAGGTGGTCTTCACAAGTTGCTGAGGGTAAAGAATTCACTACCTGCAAGTCAACCTATGACAGACCTCCCAAAGCTTTGATGAGGTTGATCCTCAGACAATAGATATTAGGGAACCCAAATCTTAAGTCTTCTTAGTTTGGTAAAAAAAAAAAACCCTTTTATAGAGTTCTTGTTCTGTTGTCATAACCTTTGAGAATCCAAATTCACCTCTACATCATGATGGGAAGTAGGACTTTGGTGCAATGGGGCAGTCTTTTCTCACCAACACTTCTGTAAGCTTTGGATCTTCAGGGATTTACTACTTGTGTACCAGACCTCCTCCTACCTCCCACCTAATAGGGTTTAATATAAGACTTACACAGAGTAGACCCAACAAGGTGTTTTTGAACAAAGGAATGAATTAAGTAATAACTGTGAGCAGCATCAAAGGCCTCACATAGCTAGCGTGAGACTCTGACCTCAGAGGAAAGGAGCTGTCCAAAGGCTGATGGGATGCTGAAATATTGCCAGTAACATCTTAGCCCAGGGGCAGAAGAGAACCCTATTGATTGAGCTTTACAAAGATTCCCATATAATTCCTGACAGGATGGGGGAGTTATAAAAAAAAGGCAAGAGGCAGACAAGCTTCTGCAGACTTGGAGTTACCTATGAATTCCATATCAGATGAATACAATCACAAAAACATAGGACTTAGAGCTGAAAAGAATCTTCAGGATGACTGAATTCATCTTTGTTGGATAGAAGAAACTGAGGCCCCCAAAGGTGAATGTAAATAGTAGAGCCAGGATACAAACTCAATCTCCTTAACTCTCATCTAGAGCTTAATGATTCAATGACTTTCCCATATCTTCTAACAAAAGGTAGCACAGTTTATATGTATACCAAACAACCAAACTAAAGTGGATTATATGTGTATATGCTTATATATGTATGTCTATATTTCTGTCCTACATATATGTAGCTTGAGGCAGTGGGAGAAAATCCTGGACTTAGAATCAGAGAGCTTGGGCCTGTGACCTAGTTTCACTCAGTCAATCCCTTTGGAGGAGATATTTAACCTCTCTGGGATCCCCATTTACACACATGGAAAATGAGACAATTAGACAAGATGATCTCTATGGTCTCTTCCAGTTCTAAATGCTAGAATACTATGATTCTGATTTGTGCTCTGTGTGCACATTCATGCCTGAATATCCCTTAGATGTAGTTATATACACAGACATATATGAGTGTATTTGTACAAATAAGTATATTTGTGTATATTCAGGGGTCAATAAAAACTTGATGGAAGAACTGGTGGCTTGAGCTGAATTAAAGCTCTGGGCAGAACTCTTTTGACCTGGAAATGGGAACATAGCAGCATGCATATTTTAGTTGCAAATGCACATGTAGGTGTGTGGTTGCATGCCTACATGGTGTGTATGTGCCCCATCCCTACTTATCTGTGCAGAGCACACACGGCTGGCTTAATAACATCTGCAACTGAGCCAGCACGCTAACTACTGTGGCCCCACAGTGGTATCAGCCTTGCTGAAGCCCTTTCAGGATTACCAGTGCTCAGCACAGTTTAAATAGATCCCTAGCCTTAATCCCTAAACAAAGATGCAATGATTTCTGCTAAATATGTTAGCTTATTTATGAAGATAAAGTCAAGGATATGGGAGACTGCATTTGGCAGAACACTGATTGCTGTTTAAGATGGGAGATGCTGGAATAGGATCTGTGCCCCTGGGTGGGGAAGAGGGAAGAAAAGAAATACCAAGGTAATGTTTGGCAGTAAATACACAGTTCTAATCCCTGGGGGAAGCCTTCTCAATTCTGCAGTAGTATATTGGCTAGTACAAATATATTGAGGTGGTAAAATGAAACAAATAATCTTGAAAGACTTAAGAACCCTGATCAATGCAATGGCCAATGATGATTCCAGAGGACTAATGATAAAGAATGCTACTTACCTGAAAGAAGGGAGCCTGGCAGTACCAGATATCAAACAATAATACAAAGCAGTATCTATAGCTAGCATTTGAATAGTACCATAAGATTTGCAAAGCATTTTACAAATATTATATCCTTTGATCCTCACCACAACCCTGGGAAGTGGGTGATATTATTAACCTCATTTTCCAGCATGTAGATGTTAAGTGACTTGCCCAGGATCAAAGGGCTAACAAGGGTATGAGGCAGGATTCAAACTCAGGTCTTCCTGACTACAAGATCAGCATTCTACTATGCCACCTAGAGTCCCCCATGCAGGGATCATGTCACCTACCTTTGTATATGTTTCAGTGACTAGCACTGCTTTGAGTACATAGTAAGCATTGAGAAAATACTTATGTTAATGGGAAACAATCAACAGGCATTTACTAAGCAGTATAAGCACAAGGTCAGACTTAAACTCAGCTCTTTCTGACTCCAAGTCCAGTGCTCAGACTACTCTGTCATCCAGCTATCTTTGATCATCAGAAATGATTATTTCTCAGAGGTATAACCAAGGTGGCAGATTAGAGGCAGCAAGTCAGATGAACTCTCTCAACATTTACCTCCAAGCAACTTTAAAATAATACCTCAAATCAAATTTTGGAATATCAGAGCTTACAAAGGAGGAGATCTGGAGGAGAGTTCTATAACGGTGGATTTGAGGGGTGGTGGGGCAGAAAGGGTGGGATGTTTGGCTGAAGTGTAGGCAACAGTGACTGCATTAGCTTTTTCTGGAACTCTCAGCCCAGGGGGTTGGACAATTGGTCAGTAAGAGATTACAGGGAACCCATTACTGGCTCTGGCTACAGCTGGCACTGATTGGCAACTCTATTGCCCATAAGCAGCTCTGAGGCTCAGTTCCAGGGCAGAAAGAAGCTCTAATGGTCAGTCACAGGGGAGCAATGGCCCTGATCTTAGTTCCAAAGAAAGAAGACTACTAGTGTTTGTGGCTGAAGGTGAACAGGGGCCCTTCTTGGGTAAAAGACCAGAGCACAGACCAGGAGAGCAGTGACCATACCTTTACCTGGAATGCAGCACTTTGGAAGAACTGAAAACTTGCAGGCTACCAAAGTTAGCTCCGAAAATAGCAACATGGAAAAGCCTAAAGGTTGGGACAGTGACTTCCTACCCCTAGGTGAGAAGAGTGCAATTTTAACATAAAGTTCAGAGTCAAGAATTAGGCTAGAAAAATGAGCAAAAACCAACCAAACAAAAAAATAACTAGGCCATAAGAAGCTAGAAGGGAATACCTAGACACAAACCCAGAAGACAATAGCATAAAAACAACTACAAACAAAGCCTCAAAGAAATAATGCTAATTGGACACAAGTCCAAAAAGAATCACCAGATGAGTTAAAGAAAGAGGTAAGTGTGATAGAGTAAAAATTTGAAAAAGAAATGAGAGTGATATAAGAAAATTATGAAAAGAGAATTAAGAGCTTGGTAAAAGAGGTAAAGATACTGAAGAAAATAACGCCTCAAAAACATAATTGGCCTAATTGTAAAAAAAAAAAAAGATGCACAAAAATTCATTGAAAAGCAGAATAGGTTAAACAGAAAAAGAGGTACAAAAGCTCACTGAAGAAAATAATTCCTTAAAAATTAGGATTGGGTGACTTCTGGGAGTCAACATGGCAGAGTGAGTAGTAAATTACAATAACTCTCCCATATTCACTTTCAAACAACCATAAAATAATTCCCCAATTCTGGAATAGCAGAACCAGCAAAACCATGAAGTGAAACAATTTTTTAGCTCAAAAGATTTGAAAGATCAACAGGAAAGATATGTCTCATATGAGACATAGAGGAGTACAGTCCAAGACAGGAAGTATCCCAGCAAGTCAGCAGCAAGCTCCACCTCAACAAATCAGTTGGAGATACTGGGTCCCAGTGTGCTAAAGCAGGAAAACACCAACACCTTCATGTGCCTCAGTATAGACAGGAGAACAGGAAGACTCAATCTCAGAGAATAGTCATGTGTTTCAGCATAGCCTTGGACAAACAGACAGCCTCTAGCAGCTAGACCAACACATGCTTAAGCATAGCCCTGAGCCAACAGGCAACTTCCAACAACCAAAATACCATGTACATCAGTGTAGCCCCAGCAAAACACGGAAATACCCCAGTGACCTCAGTATGTGCTGGACACCAGCACTGGGACCCAGCCTTAGCACCACATAAGCTGCCAGACCCTTTTGGCCTTCAGTAGTACCAGCCACACCACACCCCACTCACTCAGCACAGAACCAGATATGAAAGTCCCCCATGGACCACAGGGCAACACCAGTGCAGCACTAGATAAACAGCCAGGGTCTGTAGCCTCTGGCACAAGAAGTCTGAGATAGTGCCCCTTCTACCCCAGGTAAGGTTTTAAACTTAAAAGAAAGTAAAAGGTCATAAAAAGATGAGTAAAAAAACAACAAAAAAGAATTTGACCAAAGAAAGTTATAATGGTGACAGGGGAGATCAAGACAGAAACTCAGAAGAAGACAACAATGTCAAAATAACGCTCAGCAAATCCCCAAAGAAAAATGAGAAGTGGTCTCAAGCCCAGGAAGAACTCATGGAAGAGCTCAAAAAGGAGCTTAAAAATCATCTAAGAAAGGTCGAAGAAAAATTGGAAAAAGAAATGAGAGTGCAAGAGAATAGTGAAAAAAGAGTTAGCAGGGGGTGGAGCCAGGATGGCAGTGTAGAAGCAGGAAAACTGTGCAGCTCACCCCATAATCACCTCAAGTACCTATAAAATACAATGCTAAACAAATTTTAGGGCTCCAGAACTCACAAAAGTACAGAGAAACAAAGCTCCCACTGGAGGCAGCCCAGCAGGCAGGACAGGAAGCGCTCATCACAGCACATGGGGAGCTGAAATCAGCCTGGCCTGAAACCATGGCTTGGCCCCAGGGCAGCCCAGACAAGCCCTGGCTGGAGTTTGCAAGGGAGTGGATTACTGGCAGCTGTGGAAATTTCCAGAATTATCAACCCATAAGAAACAAGGGCTAAGTGAAAGGTTAGTGGAACTTGACTAAATCTGGGGGAGAAAAGCGGGTCCAGCCAGTCCACCTCCAGGGCAAGTAAGCAGCAGAAGTTGGGCCCTGCAGCCACCTCCATGTGGCTGCTTCAGAACTCTCTGCCTGCAGATTGCAGGGGGGCCAAGAGATCACTCAGAGGCTAAGTGCTCTTACCTTAAGCTGCATGGATCCGGATGGTGGTCTTGAATGATAGTCCTGAGGTATGTTTTCAGTGAGCCAAAGCTAGGGGGGATGCAGCAGCCTCCTAATAGCTCCAGCAGCTGTGAAAATCCCAGAAATTTGGAACAAAGTTCTTCCCCCTGGAAGCATAGTTCCAGAGAGCAAAAAGTCAAGTAATTGACTGGCAACATGTGCAGGCAAAAGAAGCAAAGTAAAAACAACAATCCAACTTTAGATTCCTTTTTTGAGGACAAAAAGGATCAAAGCATGGAATAGGAAGAAGACAACACAGTCAGAACTCCTGCACCAAAAGCTTCCAAGAAAAATGTAAGCTGGTTACAGGCCATAGAGGAGCTTAAGAAGGATT
>JAQQSV010011439.1:0-13002 GCA_028646515.1 Pseudochirops corinnae | reverse complement strand
AATATTTTAATTTATTAATAAAAATATAACTAATTTTTCTTTAATGCTTTACAGATAAAGTATTACCAGGATATTCCATATAATTAATTTTAATCTTTATTATGTCTTTTGAAAAGAATTTTTAAATTAGAATCACAATTAAGCTTAAAATTGTTAATAATGATATCAGGTTATAAGCAATTTAGAGAAGCTTGAAAAACTATTAAAATAGGCCCTATAAATAGATAAAGCTATATTATATACCTTTTTGATTGGACCTTTCATAGCTAATGTAATTTCTTTCTCTTCTACTTGTTCTTCTGTCTGCTGCCCTTCATCTTTTCTTGGACTGACTTTTTGAGATGTTTCCACAATGATTGTTCCTAGGTTTTGTGAGGTCAGTCCTTCAGAATCACTTTAAGTAAGAAAAATTCAAGAAGAAAATTTATTTAAAAAAATAATTCATGTCTTTACAATTTGAGTCTTTAAATAATTTTATCAACTGTAGATAAAGGTAAAAAGAATTAACTCTATAAATGTTCCAAGGATACTAGGGAGGAAGGGTAGAATTAGAGTGTAGATATCTACATTAATCAAGAACACAAGATAATTATAAAATCTCCATTTTACTTTGTGCTTTACTATGTGGCTACAGCTGTAGTGTTAATTAAAGGAAATGATAGCATAGCAACAGAGAATCAAGTTAATTATTATTTTCAAATCTCTAATATCCCCCAGGCAAATTTACAATGATGCACACTAGTGGAAATGTCATATGAAAAACCTATCAGAGATGGCTTACTGATGTATATGAACAGCCAGATGGCCCCTACCATTTAAAACACACTTTGAAAGGGGGTAATAGTAATGCAAATGTTGAGTTGCCTATATTAAGCTAAGTAGAAGAAATAACTTATTAGAAGGAACCTGTGAGTCTTTGTGTATTTTGCTATGAAAGGAAATGGTAAGAAAGTGAAACTAATTTAAACTTGGACAGGAGTATTTTATATTGGTATCTAGGCAAATTTACTAAATGAGTAAGTGAATATATAGCTATATATATGTGTGTGTATAGCTATAAATACATATATATCAATTTATTAAATCTTGTTATATGTAGATATTATATATGTAATAAAATTAACACTTTTCAAAATTTCAAATCATTATATTACAAATTAGTGCAAATTATTGTTGGTTTGAGAAATTTTGACAATCAAATATAAGTTGTCCAAAATTTGGAGGACTTTCTAAAAGATCATGACTTTTTCATTGGCAGCAGAGTTCAAATGGAATCTAGGTTATTCAAGTTTAGATTGGACTAGAAAAACCCTAAGGTGTCTTCTAAATTAGTCTGAGAGTCCATGAGTGAGTAGATCAAGATTCTATGATCCTAGACATTAAGCAAGATAGCTTAATGAAAGGTGTGACCGGCCCTTTCAATTTGCTACTGCCTAAAAACAAAAAGAAATGTGGCAAATAAAGAAATGAAAACAGAAAGGGAAAAGGAGAGAGAAAATAACTCTCCAACATGTAATCCCATTTTTTAAAAAAAGAGGGCAATTTTGGTGAATTATTGAATTGCATGTGGAATTTCCCACAATGCCCTGTTTATATCCTACATTCTACACTCAGTCAATACTCTGAGCTACCCACTGCACCGGTAGCAGGTCATCTAGTGGTTTGTCTGTGGTGTCCTCTTGGGAGTCTGAGAATCTCTTCTAGACAATGATTCAACCTAATATTCCCCAAACCTTAATACATACTGCCCTAGTAGTCAAGAAAGACTGGTGACTGAAGAGAGGGGAAAGTTTCAACAATGTAGAGCAGATAAAATACTATCTAGAACAGAAGAGCAGATTCTGGAAGGAAGGGGAAGTGAGAGGTGGGGTATAAAACTTGCCATCATTCAGTATTACCATTCAGCATTAAAAAGGGGTCTAGACTGGTATATTAAGGGACTATTCTACATTTATTTTGCCTAGATTTAACCAAAGCATTTCACTAGTTATCCTGGTGGAGAAATCTGGAACCTTTAAATGAGGAAATCCAAAGAATTGTTATTAATAGCCTGATATCAAGTTGCTCTCTCATGTGAAGCTTTGCACCTCTATACTGATTTACATTTTTACCAAAATTTGGATAAAGGCTAATCAAATGTTCAGATTAAAAGCTGAATGAATTGGGGATGTCTGGACATTGGTCTTTAAGCATATGAAGAGATATAATGAGGAAGAGAGCTCTGATTGATTTTGCTTGGTCCCAGATAGCAGAACTAGGAGCATGAGTGGAAATCACTGAAAGTCAGATGTAGGTCTGATATTAGGAAAAGCCTCCTAAGAATGAGAATTGTATAAAAATTAAATGGGATGCCACAACCAAAGTACCAGAGTCCCCTTCCCCAGAGTTTTAGTTAGAAACCATTTATTAAGTTAGAAAAAGTATTTTCATTCAGGTTCATTCCAGCTAATAGTCATTACTTCGATAAAGTAGCATTTAGTTATAATAGTTGTTATAATAGGTATCACAGTTATTATAATAACATTATCTAACATAATATGTAGCTATTACAAAAGTTTTTCATATTGTACTAGATAGAAAATTAAGTCATTTCCAAATTTATTGACTCTGTGGTTGTCATCTTCCATTAATACTTGTCCATTGAATCCCAAATTCTCTGGGAGGGTTTTACATAGACTGCTAAGGGATTTTCTGCAGGTTTTATAACATTACATATTTATTAGTACAAAATATGGGCTATTCATTTCCCTTGTTTTCATTCTATCAATCAATCAACATGCATTTATTAAGCGCTTACTATGTGCCAGGAACTGTGCTATGTGCTGAGGATACAAAAAAAGACAAAAGCCATCCCTGCCTCATGAAGTTTACAATCTGATGGACAGACAACATGTGAACAAGTACAGATACAAAGATATAAAGGATAAATAGGAAATAATTCACAGAGGAAAGGTATGGGGATTAAGAAGGTTTGGGGAAGCTTCTGGTAGAGGGTGGAATTTTAGCTGGGACTTCAAGGAAATTAGATAGATCAGTTGTCAGAGCAGAAGAGGGAG
Source organism: Pseudochirops corinnae (assembly GCA_028646515.1). NCBI lineage: Eukaryota > Metazoa > Chordata > Mammalia > Diprotodontia > Pseudocheiridae > Pseudochirops > Pseudochirops corinnae. Next base: position 9,946 of record JAQQSV010011439.1, on the reverse strand, counting down.
AGCGTGCCAGGCATGGGATACAACCAGAGAAGATGCCCAGAACCAAGAGATGTAGTGTCTTGCTCTGGAACAGCTAGGAGGCTGTTGTTGGAAGACTGGCTTACATTCTTTCTGGTCATAGACACTGTAGATGATATTTTGATGCCACTTTCCTCTTATATCCATGCTATTTTTTCTCCACGGTTAACTAACTGGTTTGGCTGCAATTTTAATTCTTCAGAGACTAGAGGATTCCATGATTGACATATCAAAAGAGCATCACACACACACACATTTTTAGCTTGTTGATAAAGGTACTCTAACAACGGAGGCTGCCGCTAATAAATGCCTTCTAATCCTGGGCAGCTCTTGTCCGTGTCCTTCCACAAATCTTCCAGCGGGATCAAATGATCAAGGCCTTCCTCTGGCTCTTATGACGTGGATATCAATAGATCCTGTTGGCTGTCTATCACTCATGCCTTAATCTTGCTACACGACTAGACTACATTTTCATGCAGTAATAGATCTCTCAAATGACCTCCTTTATGGTGATTCTCTTGCACAATTCTTTGTTAGTAACTTGATGAGGCCCCCTTCTGCCCACCATGTACAGTTTCATTTACTTTGGGCAACCTCAATTTTCATTTTTCAGAGACTGTGGTGTTGTATTACTTGTAGCCACACAACATCACCAGAAAACTATTGCTATTACGAAGACAGGCACTGTATTAAGGAGAAGCTTAGTATAATTAAAAGCCCTGTTTAATTTCCTAAAGACAACCCAGCCAATTCTCTGCCTCCTCCTCAATTCTTGACCCACTCCCTGTTCATGCACAGTTTATCTGAGAAATCTGATATATACTGACAAATCAATTCTAGGAACTGGTTTCGTCAGCTAACTGTTTATCACAATCCAGAAAACAGGCATTTTTAATGTAGTTATGCTCTTTCAATCAATAAACACTTATTAAACGCCTACTACTGGGGTGGCTGGGTGGCACAGCAATGGGGTGGCTCGGTGGCACAGTGATGGGGCAGCTGGGTGGCACAGTGACTAGAGCACCAGCCCTGGAGTCAGGAGGACCCGAGTTCAATTCCGACCTCTGACACTTAACACTTACTAGCCTTGTGACTTTGGGCAAGTCACTTAGCCCCGATTGCCCACCAAAACAAAAGCAAAAAATAATAATAATAAATGAATGCCTACTACCAGCAAGGCACTGCGCTAAGTGATGAAGGTACAAAAAGAGGCAAAAGACAGTCCCTGACCTCTAGGAACTCACAGTCTAATGAGGAAAACAGCATATAAACAACTATGTACAAAGCAAGCTAAATTCAGGATAAATAGGATATAATTTACAAAGGCAAAGTGCTAGAATTCAGTGGGGTGGAAGAAGATTTACTCAGGTGAAATTTTAATTGAGATTTAAAGGAAGCCTTAAGGATAAGCATTATGTGATTTCTAATACAATGACCTAGGCCCAAACTGTCACCATAAAATTCTTTATTTTCATAAACAAATTGGCATGGCTGAGTTCATGAGGATGCTACCAACAGAAGGACTTTTCATTCCACTCTTGGACTGTGACTGTCTTAAAGGATCTGTGTGAAGCTAAACTATTTTCAGTTACATCTGACAAATCTAATGGTATATACCTGTTATAAAACTTGAATGCCAATTCTTAGAGTGATGTCTGCTTGTTCTAAAACTATTTCTATAGGTTTTGGTTTGTGGATCATAATCTCAAGCCTATCTATCAATCTTCTTTCTTTCTTAAAAAAAGAGGAATTGTTCCTTTTTCTCTCTCTACCTTCATATAATGGGCCCTGTACTCCTTGAGGGAAAAGACTATCTGTATTTTTGTTCGTGTTTATATTCCTAGCATTTAGCACAGTGCCTGGCATATAGGAAGTACTCAAAGTATCAGACATTAGCTAATAATAATGTTTAACATTTATGTAAGGTTTAAATTTTTGCTAAATGTTTTACAAATATTATCTCATTTGATCCTCAGAACAACCTTGGAAGATAGTCATAATTATTATCCCCCTTTTATGGCTAAGGAAACTTAGAGAGGGCATCTAGGTGGTGCAATGAATAGAGCACCAGGCATGGAGTCAGGAGGACCTGAGTTCAAATCCAGCCTCAGACACTTAACACTAGCCATATGACCTTGGGCAAGTCACTTAAATCCAATTGCCCTGCCTTCTCCCCTGCAGAAAAAAAAAAGGAAACTTAGAGAGAAGTTAAGTAACTTGCCTAGGGTCACACAACTAGTAGCTGTCTGAGGTCAGATTTGAATTCATTTTTCTAACTACATGTCCAACTCTCTCCATCATGCCACCAAGTTGTCAATACTGTGTTTTATCAACTATAAATAAGCTGAAAGAAGGTGAATATTAAGACAGTGAAATTCTACTTTGGGATCAAATTGTGTGAGAATTCTTTGCAGCTGAGTGTTTCATGGAAGTATTTTGTTATGCAGTAGTAAATATAATATTTAATTCTCATACTGTAATCAAGTTTCATTGCTAAAGACCTCAAGTGATAAATCCAAATAAAAAAGGAAGAACAATGTAATATAGTTCCTCAAGTATGTGTACATATGAATGTGCATTAGAACTGAGCAGGCAGTTAATTAATTTTCATGTAAAGCATGAAAACATGAATGTACCTATTACATGCACAGTATCTATCTAGATATCTATCTATCTATATACATATATATATATATATAAACAACCATAATATATCATTTATAGAATAAGAGGATAGGTAACAAAAGCTTGAGGAATTATGAACAATTAAAATTTAAATATACCTTAAAGATAGAGCATAACTCCTAGCTGGGATGTGAATGAGATAGGATCTCACCCAATCTTAAATCTAATGCTTTCCTAGGAAGACATAGGCAAACTTGTCAATTGTGAACTACATAACGGAATTCAGAGCTAAAGAGACTTTAGAGATCAACTGGTCCAAATTAATTTTACAAAGAAATAAACTGAGGCAAGAGAAAATCAATTGTTTTGTATAAAATCATACAGAAAGTTGCAAGTATTGTTTCTTGTAATATTGTTCTCCTTGAACATAGAAAGCTGAACCAGATGATATCCAAATCTCTTATCTATGGTTCTCTATGAATAACTTTAAGAAATTGGCCCACAATCATACCAAAATTGATAAAATTTGTCCAACACTAGCAATAAGTTTTCAAAATTTATTAAAGTATGATTAAAAAGCTAAACATATACTATTAGAAACTTGTTCCTTTGAAATAGCATGGAAAATTAAAGATCAAGTCTATTACTCATTTTGAATATAGGATAAAATATAAAAGTAATGAGCAAAAGTTACAAAAAATCTACTCATTTGCCCTTGTGGATTTATTGTGCATATGTATGTAGACAGAGATAGAGGTAGATAGAGATTAGGGAAGGAAATATTAAAGAATCTTTAGTGCATTCCTGTTGCCATTCACTGGGGGCTATATGATTCAAGACTGGAGAGCTGCACCATGATAACTTTAAAGAACTAATTTTTTACCATCATTCAATTAAAGTTAGTACAATGACTGTGCATAAAACATACATGAAATAATTAGTGAAGATGGTTCTTAATTTAAAGGATGTTAAACAGCTTGTAGACATCTGGTAACAAGCTGAAATGGGTCATTCAAAATTTATCTAACTAAATTAAGAAGGAAAAAATGTTTCTCCTCCTGGGTCGGCATGTCACAAGATAACTAAACCGACTTAGTAGGCTTGCCTGGGAATCCTTAGCTGTCAGTGGTGAATATGCAAAGGGCCAGCAAATTAAATCAACCTGCCAAACTGTCAATTTCAAGCCTCATGACTGCATGAAAATAGCATCACTGGAAGAAATCAAGCATTGCCTTCTTTTGGGCTTCCTGGCACCTATTCAAATACTCATGCAGTTGTGGCTAATTTTGCATGCAAATTTCAGTCAATAAGCTCAGAACAAGACCTCCCAAGATATTTCAAAGGATCTGACAGTATTTTTTCTGAATACCAAATCGACAGTAGTTGAAATTCAATCTCCATTTGCTAGTGCTTTACATATGCACACTGTCCCCTCCAAAGAGCTAAGTTAATGAGAGCCGTACCTGCTTTCACTCATATCCTCCCAGTCGTCCTTATAGTTCTCAAACATATTGCTCATAACCTTGATGGACTGATTGAGAAAAGCCTGGGGACGTCCCGTGGCACCTTTTTTCTTGGCTGCTTTAAATTTAACCTTGGTGGTAGTTGTCTTACATTGTCTACATTGTTCAGTGCTCACCACTTCCAGACTGGGCTGCTTGGGCATAGCTTTGTCCAGGTACAGCTGATCTGACTTCACTTGAAGCTGGGCTAGAGACTGTGCTGGTAGCTGCATTTGGGCTGGGAGCAGTTCTGGTGGCTGGACTAGAGACTGAGTTGGGAGCTGGGCTGGAAGCTGGGCTGGCAACTGAGCTGGAAACTGAGTTGGTAGCTGAGCTGGTAGTTGTGTTGGCAGCTGAGCTGGTAGTTGTACTGGAAACTGAGCTGGTGGCTGAGCTGGTATCTGTGTTGGCAACTGAACTAGTAGTTGTACTGGAAGCTGAGCTGGTAGCTGTGCTGGCAGTTGAGCAGGTAGCTGAGCTGGTGCTACAGGCTGTTTGGGTGGCACAAGAGGTGCCTGAATTGGTTGTTCTGGTTGTACTGACTGCATTTCCTTCATATGCTGCATCCCTTGCACCTGTATCTCCTGCATTCTATGAACTTTCTGAATTTGATTTGAGTCCTCCATTTCTTGTACCTGCTTCCTCAGCTTTTCATTTTCTTTTCTCAACTCATTAATTTCGACTACTTTTTCCTTCAGAAAACTGATTTCTGCCACCTTTTCCTTCAGAAACTTAACTTCCACTACTTGCTTTCGTAGGGCCTTGACTTCCACCTCCAGCTCCCTGATCTTAAATTCAAGAATAGTTTTGTCTCCTTCCACAGTTTTCTTCTCTTTCCGTAGATAGATTAGTTCTTTTTCTTTTGCTTCAGTATCATCTTGCTGATGTTTACAGGAAGATTTTATTTCATCATTTTCTTTAGTTAACTTTTTATTTGCTTCTTTCAGTTTCCTTGACTTTTTCTCAAAAGCTTTCAATCGTTTTTCCAAATCAATAACCTAAAACAAAAGTGCACACAGTTTAATTTTTATTTCCTTATTAAATCTAGAATTGTGAGACCACTGTAACTTAAAATTATGATTACTTTATGAAAATAAAGTTAACTTTATGACAAGGTCAAAATCAATTTGGAGTGTTTAATGAATAAATAATTGTAAGGGAATACAGATGAATACGTTCTAACATTAAAAATACTACATCTATTGAGCAAAGAGTAAGTAAATGGTAAAAGAAGATAATAATGTTCTAAATAAAGTGAAACAGAAGTCTAAGTAAGTTGATAGATACTGCTATACATACAATTCATTGTGAACAATATTTTCATAATGGAAAAATTATCTATACAAGCACAATAATTTGAAAGCATAAACATAAATCACAAAAATAAAGTTTACATGAATTTGAACATTTAAGTCTTAAGCTGCAAAGATGACAAAATGACTGGACTCAAAACTTAACACATCTTAAAAATCAAGATGATTTCAATGGAGCTTACAATTTTCTAAAGGGTATGCAAATATCTTTGCTTCTTTCTAATACTGTAACATGTCTTAGACATATTTTCTTTCTAAAATATTTTCTAGCTGGGAAAACACATGTGATAGTTCCTTTTTACTCTGATATAACAAAGGATTGAGAGCTAGAGGGGAACTTCAGAAACCATCAAATCCATCTCCTTCATTTTACAGAGGAGAAAATTGAATCTAGGAGAAGCAAAGTGGTTTTCCTAGGATGACACAGCTAACACATCTGAGGGTTTTAACCCAAGTTTTCCTGGCACAAAGTCCAGCATCCTAACCATAGTGTACAATAACTCTCAGGCTTAGTTTAGATACTATAGAATGCTACTTTTTGTCTGGAATTCAGAAAGTTTTATCTAACAGCTAAAACACAGAGGATAAAGTTGAAGATTAATTAGGTAACTAGGGTTTCCTCCCCAAAGTCATCTGTCTAAATTGTTGATATTGATATTCTAAAATGTTTCAGTTTTCCCAGCTAATTAAATCAACTCATGATTATCGCAAGCTGGGTAAACCTGTATTTGAAGAAGCCAATGCAAATATTTTGTAATTGCAGGCAAATGATTTTAAATTTATTTTGCCATCACTGATGAGAAAGGCTGAATGTATTTTGGTTCAGTTTAGTGATGCTTTGCTTAGGCCTGGAGAGGCTCAACCCGTCACTTCTTAGGTTACCACAGGATAAGAAATGAATGTTTTTTTCATGGTTGAATATAATTTTTACCATTATTCTTATCAGTAGTAGATGATTAAATATAAAATAGGAAAACAAAGGCAAGCTCAACATAATGTGAACTAATTTCTCCAATAAGACTAAGAACTAAACTTGCAATTTCACTGATAAAAGAAACTCCCTCTATCAAGTCAAGTGAATACTTTCTCTTTACCTTTCAAACAACACTAAGAGTTAAGTAACTTGTTCAGGTTCACACAGCCAACGTGTATCTTCCTGGATTTAAGGCCAGCTCTCTATTGACTCTGCCATGACTGCTCTCTCCAAGAAAGTATAATGAATTTATCAAAGTATTTTTAGAGGACTCTAAATATACTCAGATGCATTAAATCAAGTATTTTTAAAGGCCACTAAAATTACTCAGTACATATGTACAAAAGACCAGGTGCAAAAAAATACAAATCTACTTCCAGAAATTTCATTACTAAAATTTTTTTAAAAAAAGACTGGCTTCTAATTTATTTTTAAAATAAATGTCCCTCTTTGAAAATCTTCCCTGTCCCTTAATAGGCCAAATGTAATCACATGTAGCCTGTGGTGAGAGAAGTGTGCTGAAGGGGTGGAGCAGAGCCCAGAGGAAGCTAGGAGTCAGAGAAGTGAGAAGGAGACAGAGAAGAGAACACAAGCAATGAGACAGCTAGGCTTGTGAGTGTTTGTATGTGGGAAGGCTAAAGGATGGTGTGGTTCCCTGCTGTGTTATGGTGTATTAACTTCTTTGTTGCTATGATGGATTTGGCTTTCTGGTGTCTGAATAAATGTTTCACTTCCGTCTTCTAAAAAAAAAATAAATGTCCCTAAACAGAATCAGGAGAACATTGTACATAGTTAAAACCACATTATGTGATAACTAACGTTGATAGACTTGGTTCATCTCAGTAATGCAAGGTTCAAAGACAACTCCAAAAGGTTCATGATGGAAAATGCTATCCACAATCCAAAGAAAGAATTACAGAGTTTGAATGCAAACTGAAGCATACTATTTGCTCTCTCTCTTTTTTGTTTTGTTTCTTATTTCTCACGGTTCATTCCATTGGTTATAATTCTTCTTTACAATGTGAATAACGTGAAAACATGTTTAATATGAATGTATGTGTAGAGCCTATATCAGATTGCACGTCCTCTTGGAGAGAGAAGAAGGGAAGGGGGAAGAAAATTTAAAACTCAAAAGCTTGTGGAACTGAATGTTGTCAACTAAGAATAAATAAATAATTTTTTTAAAATCTTAAATAAATAAAAAAAGAAAAAGAAAAAAACTGGTCACTTACTAATAGGCTGAAATCAGAAAAGTCAGTAATACTAGTAACAATAGTAATTTCAAAAAGTTATTAGATTTTCCAATTATATTAGTGATGAGGAATATTGCATACTTTCTAATAAGCACATTTCTATAATATTACTCCTTTTATTATTTTTGGCATTACATTCAATCAATCATGTTGTATCCTTTGAATTATTGACAGCCGGGAAAAGAGGCCACATGGTATAGAGAAAAATCTTTCTCCAGTGTAAATCTGACCACATCAACCTTTCCCACCCTCCAATACACACATTCAATAAACTCTTGTGTCTTACTCTCCTTTACCTCCAAGATCAAATGAAATGGCCTTTAAAGTCTTCTGCTAACTAGGTCTTCTCTATTTGACTCCATTCCATCTACTAGGATATAGCGACCCTGGCCTTTTTGCTATTCCTTATACACAATACTCTATTCTGTAACTTGATGACTTTTTAGTGACTGTTCCCACCTCTGGAATGCTCTCTCTTTCCAACTGTGCCTCCTGGGTTTCCTCCAGAGTCAGCTCAAATCCTACCTTCCCTAAGATCCTCCTCCTCAACTCTCCATTCCACCCAGTGACTGCCTTCTTTCTGAGATTAAGTCTCATTTACACTGTATACAACATGAATATACACAGCTGTTTGAAAGTCTCCCCCATTAGAATGTGAGATCATTCTTTGTATTTCCCAATAGTTGACACGTTCTCTACCACAGAGTACCTGCCTAATAAACACTTCTGGATAATGATGATGATACAAGAGGCCTTGTCTTTCAGTCAGGAAGACCTAATAGATGTGCGACCCTGGGCAAGTCACTTTTTTTCTCTGTGCCATACTTTCCTTAAATGTATAATGTAAAAATTGGATTCTATGTATCTGTGGTCCCTTTTAGGTCTAAATCTATCATTCTCAAGTCTGACATTTACTAAGTATGAATCTGAGCAAGTCAAATTAAATTTAAAGATACAAAAAAGGAAGCAGAGTAGATAGAGAGCTGATTTGAAAGCCAAGAAGACCTAGGTTCAAATCCCACCCTTCTCACATATTTCCCCATGTGACACTGGGCAAGATCTTTTCCTTTTCCATAGCCCAGACAGCTTTTGAAGATGAAGATTCTTAACCTGAGGTACAAGAACTTTTTGTAAAAATATTTTCATAATTGTTTTTCAATGTATTTGATTTCTTTTGTAATAACTTATATTTTATTTAATGCATTTTAAAAATTATTCTGAGAAGGCATCCAAAGGTTTTCCCAGATTGACAAAGAGATCCATCATACAGAAAAGGTTAAGAATCCCTGGTCCAAGACAAGATGCTGATAAGGTGATAGTCTGTATGGTAGATATTTCTTACTGGGAATCTCATATACCCATGAAATCACAATTCCAAACAACAAAACTACTATTATTATTTTATTAAGTTAGAATGATTTTTTTTTAAATCTGCAAAGGATGCACTGACATTTGACACACTAGTTAAAAGTCAAGGGTGGAGGCATTAAATCATTTTAACTTTTTTTATAAAACTTAAATGAGTTGACAGACAATAAGTTAAAGATAGTCAAAACAACACAGGGATATAAAGTTAATAACTGTATTACTTTAATTTTCTTATAAAAAGTGAGGATGAAAAAAAGAACAAAACTGAAACAGTATCCTTCAAGAATCTATATAGTGATTTATATACCCTTTGACCCAGCAATACCACTTACATTTCATTAACTAATTCAAGATAAGCAAACACATATCCTCTTGAATGACTGTCTCAAACATGACTATAGATGTTATGATAATTTAAAAATATAAGTTTATTTAAAAGTGTTACTAAAATCAAATTAGTATCATTCTATATTTTCTTTATCAATGAATATTCATGTTACATGTGTTATTACATAGGAATATGAGAAATCTTTTGATGTTATTAAGGTGTCCTCCAACTTGGGGAGTTTGGGAAATACTAGTGAAGATAGCAAGTGACATTTCATTGGTTTTACTATAACATTGTGCACACTGGAGTTCCCAGTATATGCTATCAACAGATTGGCTTCAAAATACAAGGAAAAGTAAAAGAGATAAATTATTTTTTAGAAACGGAAGATGAGGGGGGGCGGAGCCAAGATGGCAGCGTAGCAGCAGCAACATATCGCAGCTCTCACATAGCCACCCCAAAATACCCATAAAATAGGACTCTAAATCAATCCTAGAACTCCAAAATGCACACAAAGATACTTCCCACTAAAGTCAGCTCGGCTACGAGGAACCACATCAGCACAG
>JAQQSV010011438.1:0-13002 GCA_028646515.1 Pseudochirops corinnae | reverse complement strand
TATATATATATATATATATATACATATATATATATACACATATATATATATATACACACACACACACACATATATATATATATATATATATATATATATATATATATATAATCTATTTATCTCATGTTCTTATCCCTGGAGACTCCATGGACAATGAAGCCAGTTTCCTTTTTACTCTTCTTATCAAAAGAATGCAAGGACAGTTCTGGTGTCACTGAAGTCATTTATCTGTACTTATCATCAGTTGTCAGTAAAACTTTGTATCAAGCAGGATATTAGTAGGGACATCGAGAAAGAAACTGTTCAATGTCTTTGACTAGTTTGTAATCTAATTTCAGTGTGAAGACTTATATCCATGAAAATGACTTCTGAAACCTTGCAGTAAAAAATCAAGAAATATCAAAGTCTCTAACAAAACCAAATACCTAATTTCTGAGAAGACAAAAGGAATGATTCAAGCAGAGTACGGTTAATGAGGGCAGGCTTCTTAACAAGGACCTAACAAGTTTGCCTTCCTAGTTCATCTAATCCAGATTTCATACTGAGATTTTCAGTGTCTGCTATACAAACCCCTATTTCAACTTACCCAGTCTATTTTTCTTTTCTAGGCAAACCAATCTTACCGACATCTTCTGCAAGTAACTTGCTTATTTCTTTTTCTATGATATTCTCATCCGACAGTCTTCCTCCCTTCTACCAATACAGGCCATTTGACTGTTGTTGCAACAATACAACAAGGATTTATTATCTTCCCAGATCTGAGCTAAAGTATGAGGATTAAAATACAAGGTAAAAAAAAAACTGCCCCTGTCCCCATGGAATTTATATTCATTGAAAAACAAAACATCAACAAGAACTGAAAGGGAGAGAGGGGAAAGTACTTTGTGCTGGCAAGGTTTCTAAGTCTAGAAATTTAAAAGGAAAGGCAGGAGGAGGATGAAGGTTAGCTAGCCTTGGCTTCTCCCACAAAACGGAAGTCATTAAGAAGAACTCACCAGTTTGAGAAGGAGAATGGCGCAACAATGGAATGTTTCAGGGTGAGACAGCATTTGAGTCAAGGTGTTAGTGTTGTTGTTGAGTCATTTCAGTCGTCTCCAACTATTTTTGACTCAATTTGAGATTTTCTCGGCAAAGATGCTCGAGCGATTTGCCATTTTCTTCTCCAACTCATTTTACAGATGAAGAACTGAGGCAAACAGGGTTGAGCGACTAGCCGAGGATTACACAACTGATAAGTGTCTGAGGTTGGATTTGAACTCAGGTCTCCCTGAGTTCCCAGGCCAAGTGTTCTATCCACTGCACCCCCTAGTTGCTCCATGAATCATAGTAGCAATATCCAGAAAGATAGAAACAGAGTGGGGGACAGGAGTGATGAATGTTGCCCAGCTTAGGCCCATCTTTAAAATGTAGTCTCTAAGAGGAACTATTTAATGGGCATAGAGGATCATCATATATTCATATAAAATGCACATGTATATGCAAATGCATATTTATATATATGATATATGCATATCACAGAACAAATTCTTATATTCAAAATAAGTATCATCTGTTAACAATTAGCTGCCATAACAATTGTTATCAAAACAATTTTTTTCCGATGGGGATGATACTTTATTGAACAATTTGACTATAAGATATATTCCAAAAGAAAAACCACTTAGTCCACATTTTTTATTCAAAAATGCTACATGATGAATGCAAAAGGAAAACTTTAATTAAAGTGTAAAATAATAAAACATTTTGAAAGAAACAAGAGAACATGTGATTTTTCACAAGCAACAGACATAAAGGAATCAATGGACCATCACGAGCAATACCATGAAAACAAAAGAAACGTGTGTGACTGGAAATGTTGGGCCTCCAAACTCTTCCCCTAAATCCTGTGTTTTTTATTGTGATTTTGCATAGTGTGGTGGTTTTTTTTTTTTTTTTTTAGGAATTTGTATATTACACTCTATAGCAGAGCTATCTTTTACTAGTGAATTGTACTGCTTTCCCCCCTTGTGGTTAGGTATACAAATAACATTTCACTCAACAAGGAGATAAAGGGATAGAGAGAGGGCTAACAAGAGGGAAGACAGACTAAAGGAAGGTTTAGTCCTAAGTAAAACAAAATCCAATTAAAGAATGTGGATGGGAAAGAGGTGTTTAAAAGGAAAGAGGTAAAGGTTAAGAACTTCTGGTTTAGCAATGATTTAGGGAAAGAGAAGAGTGGAAGAGAAACAGATTATACTAAAAATAGACCCCTGGTGCTGAGAACATTCTTTGCTCCCTAACATGTTTTTTTATGTTTATTTTTTATAATAAGGAGGCAGAAAACAAGGAGAAGGGATGCCATAAAAATAGACTAGAGGAAAATACATAATTAATGATCGTTAACTGTCAAGGTCAATGAGATTGATCATAATTGTCAAGTTCGAGACCATCCATAAAATGGAAGCAGATAGAATGGATTAGAAAGCAGAATTCAATGATATATTGTATATGAGAAATAAACTTTCAATAGAAAGTTTCACACGGATTTAGAATAAGGAACTCCATTATGCTTCAACTCCAGGATAAAGATTTAACCATTCTAATCAATCCAATAACTAGCCATCATTCTAGAGTTTAAACCAGGATATACACTTTCCAACTCCTGACATCTATGTGATGGACTCAGGGTGCAGAGTGAAATATACACTTTTTGGATAGGGCCAATGGGAAAATTTGCTTTGCGTGGCTATGAACGTGTTTTGATTATCTTGTTTTTCTTCTTTTCTCAATGAGGAAAGATGGGAGAAAGAGAAAATTAATGCTTGCTAATTACGAAATGAAATGAAATACAAGTTACATTCAAAATAAATGTTGTGTAATTATAACGGCCAAGCCTGACCACAAAGACAAGTAGAGAACGTTTACCTTTTCCATTTCACTGAAGATGAGGGAGACTCTAAATGTGGAAGAACAAATCTACTGTCAGGTATGGTTGCTATTTTAGTTTCAGCATACTGTTCCTTTAAGGATTTTTCTTTTTTATTCTTTGTTACAAGGGAAGACTCACTTGGTAGAGGGAGAGGGGAAGGATATATTGGAAATGAATGTGATGTAAAAAATGGTATCAACAATTTTTGAAATAATAGTAAGAGATGATAACTGCATTTCCTCTTTGTCTATACTTTCACCACAATTTCTTTTTTTCTTTTCTTATGTCAAATAATAGTGCTGGTGACAAGCATTCTTGTTTCACCCTCGATCCTACCGAGAAGGTTTCTAGTTTATCTCAATGATGCTGGCTCAATTATACACACACAGAGAACACAGTGCACATACATACACGCGTATAGATGTGTGTGTATATATGTATATATAAATTTGGCATTTTAAAGAAATGTCCATTTGTCCCTATGCTTTTAGCATTTTTTTTTTTACAGAAGACAGCACTATATATTGTAAAAATCTTTTCCTACAGTTCTTGATATGATCTTGTGATTTGGATTATTATGTTACTGTAATATGGTTTATTATATTTATAGTTTTCTTCCTACTAAATTAACCATGCATTCTTTGTGTAAATAATGTATACATATCTGTCTATATACATGTACATATACATACATGTATCTATATGTGTTTATACACATATAGGCACATGCTTGGCACATAGTAGGTACTTAGTGAATGTTTATTATCTGAGACAATCATATATTTGTATCACATGCAATTTGCATACATTTTTTTTATTATATACTCTCATAACACATACATGCATATACATATGTGTATGTGTATATATAATTTTTTTCTCAGCTGTGTATGACACCTTCACAAAAACTGACCATGTACTAGGGAAAGGGTCTTAGAAGAAAGGATTAAATATTACTTGGGAATAAAATTAATCCTAGATGATTGGCAGGTCAGAAAAATCATAGTGGGAAAAAAGCAATTTCAGCTGAAGCCCATAGAAGTTACTACGTACTTATGGTCACACAGTTTGTAAATATAGGAAATTACGATTTCAAGGATAGGGATCTTTCTAGGTGGTGCAGAGGATAGATCATTGGGTCTGGAATTAGGAAGAGTTTGAATTTGGCTTTAAACATTTACTAGCTGTATGACCCTGGGCAAGTCATTTTACATCTTTTTGCTTCACTTTCCTCATCTGCAAAATGGGGATAATAGTAGCACTTACTTGGCAGTGTTGTTGTCAGGATCAAAAGAGATCATTATGAATCTAGCAATTCACTTCTAAAAAAGAAATCTGTATGCTTGAGATTGTGTACACACACACACACACGTGGCTAATAAGCACATTATTTTTTTTACAGGTATTTAGGACAATCTGACTTCTTTGCTTGATATAAGAACCCTTTCAAATCAGATTACAGAAAAAATTTAATTCTGTCTTTCCCATCAAGCTTATTTTTATCTTCCTTTCTTTTCTTTGTACAGTTCATTCTTAAGCTTACTGAATAGTTCTAATATTTCTTTTTGTTTTATTTTATGTCTATTCTGTTGACCCCTTATTGTGGATTTCAACCCTATTTTAGTAATCAGTGCTGGGGCTCTACTTTTCTGTTGACTTGAGGTCCAGGTATCTTGTTGGAAGGAAAGTTTTGGATTAGTATTTTGGTGGTTAACTTGGCATGTTAGAAAGTAGTCCTTGTCTCCTGCTGGTGACAGAGTTTAAGTCCTGAACAGGGAATTCTTCAATCTAGTGTCTTAGACAATATTTTGGGGCAAGGTTTCCGTGGAGATCACTTTATAACCTTGGATAAAACATGGTCTTGAAAAGTCATTTTATTCTGCTGAAACAAATATTGGCTTTTAAAAGATGAGTGGTGGGATATTTTAGCAAAAAGGAAATAAATACCTACACAGGCAGCTAGAGACAGCAACAGCTTTGGGCCATGTCTGGGAGAAGCAGAGCCTGTTTTGTGCTTTATGACCTTATAGGTTTTACTGAAAGCATAAAACATGGGCACTGTGTTTCTTCCCAAAAGCCAGGTGCTCCACACTGACAGAGCTCATAGTCAATGTTCCAAAAATAGGAGTTGATTGATTGACTAAACTACCATCTGGTGTTAAGGTCTCCATCTTCAGGAGCTTCATTTACTCTTTTAGATCATTAAGACTGGATTGAAATTTGTGTGAGTGAGTGAGTGTGTATGTGTGTGTGTGTGTGTGTGTGTGTGTGTGTATAAGAAACATTTAGGACATTAATACATTTGTATTGACTAGGTGGAGGATTGGATAGAGGCAGTGAGGAATTTTTTTCTTCTCTTTTTGATATAGCTGCAACAAAAATCATTTTGCTATTATTATTTAAAATGTTTGCCGGGTCAAACCCTTGCTATTTGTATGTGTATATGTGTTTGTGTGTGTGTGTATGTGGAAATGCATGTATACACATTCATATGGTTTTGTCTAAGGAAGGAAGGACCAGACTGTACATTCCATTATTTCTAGAGCTTGTTTCAGGTAAAAAGTAATAGAATTGAGAGCAAGAGGTTCAAAGAGGAGGGAGGGAGAGAATAAGCATTTATATTGAATTTATTCTGTGCCCAGCACTGTGCTAAGTGCTTTATGAATACCTCATTTGATCCTCATGATAATCCTACAAGGTAGGTGTTGTTATTATTATTCTCATTTTATGGCTGAGGAAACTAAGACAAACAGAGGTTTAAATGACTTGCCCAGTATCACACAGCTAGTAGATGGGTTTGAATGAACTCAGGTTTTCCAAACTCTTTGTGTAGCACTCTATGCTTTGCATGATCTGGTTGCCCCAAAGTATCTAGGGCTCAGGACTAAGGAGAGAGGGAAAGAGAGGGAGATGGGGAGGGGGAGTAAGAAGGGGAAGGAGGGGAAGGGAGGTAGGGAGGGGGAGGAATAGGGGGAGATGGAGAGGGAGAAGAGAGAGACAGAGACAGAGAGACAGAGAGAGAAAGGAAGGAAGGAAGAATGGAAGGAAGAAATAAAGGAAGAAAAGATGGAGGGAGGGAGAGAAGAAAAGAAGATTTATAACATAACAGGATAATTTAACTCCAAATTCCTGGAGTCTCCACTTACTGCTACAATGATTTCAAATCATTGATGACTACTCTTTGAATCCAGCCATCCAACCAGATCTGATTGTATTGTCTTCTAATTTATCTTTCTCCATTTTCTTTATTTCATACTATCTCATAATAGTATGAGATACTTTATCTAATACTGACATAAAATCTTTGTAAATTATATCCAAATCATTACTCTCAATTAGCAGTTTAGTAATTCTATTAAAAATGAGGTTAAATCTGGCCTCAGGAACATGGCGGCATAGAAGCAAGAAAATTCCGTGGCTCCCCCCATAACCACCTCAAATACCTATAAAATATGACTCTAAACAAATTTTAGAGCTACATAACCCACAAAGTTACAGAGAAAAACAAATCTCCCACTGAAGGCAGCCCGGCAGGTGGACAGGAAGGGTCCATCACAGCATGATGGGAGCAGAGCCCAGCCCTGTGTGAGCCCATGGTTTAGCCCCAGGGTGGCCTAGACCAGCAGTGGCTGGAGCAGACTTTGGTAGAGTGGATCACCAGAAGATCCAAACAAATGAAAAAATAGAAGGCAACATGAAATATCTCATTGGAAAAACCACTGACCTGGAAAATATATCTAGGAGAGATAATTTAAAAAGTATTGGTCTACCTGAAAGGCAGGATTAAAAAAGAACCTAGAAATCATCCTTCAAGAAATTCTCAAGGAAAATTGCCCTGATATTTTAGAATCAGAGGGCAAAATAGAAGTTGAAAGAATTCACCAATCACCTCTTGAAAAAGATCCCCAAAAGAAAACTCTTAGGAATATTATAGCCAGGTTGAAGAGTTCACAGATCAAGGAGAAAGTATTACAACAGCCAAGAAGAAACAATTTGAATATTATGGAAACACAATCAGGATAACATAAGATCTAGCAGTTTCTACACTAAAGGATTGAAGGGCTTGGAATATGATATTCCAGAGATCAAAGGAGCTAGGATTAAAACCAAGAATTACCTACCCAGCAAAACTGAGTGTAAAGTTTCAGGGGGAAATATGGTCATTCAATGAAATAGAGGATTTTCAAACATTCTTGATGAAAAAACCAGAGTTGAATAGAAAATTTGGCATTCAAATACAATAAGCAAGAGAAACATGAGAATGTAAACAAGGAAAAGAAACATAAGAAACTTATCAAAGTGGAACTATTTACATGCATACATGGAAAATGATAATTATAACTTACTTACAAAACTTTTCTCAGTATGAGGATAGTTGAAGGGAATATATATATATATATATATAGACAGAAGGTGTGAACTCTGTCTCCTGTTGCTTACATAACAGAAAGGGGTTGGTTGAAATAGGAAGCCAGTGTGTGTGTGTGTGTGTGTGTGTGTGTGTGTGTGTGTGTGCACGTGCATGTAAGAAAAGCCCCAGAGAGGCACATTCAGAATTTTATGCTGAGTGATCTGGTGAAGGCTGGAGTTGTTGTCGGGAAGGCTGCGTGGAACTCCAAAGTTGTTGCTGCCTCCTGGAAGGCCAGTGTTGCTGCTGCCACCTGGAAGACTGAGATTTCTTCTGGGTGCTAGGGCCATCCAAACTGCCATAGGACTGAGGAAGCATGACCCAGGATGTTAAGACTTTGTTTGTGGCTTGGTTGATCCTTGAATTCCTGGCAACAGAAATTGTGAAGGTTTTGAGATGTACTGGACTCTGTGAACTTCAGTGTGTAGAAGAAACTGCACAGAGGACTGGACAAGGACCTGGGAGCTGTCTGCCTCTGAATCCAGGTGGTTGTTTGGTGCATTCAGGTAGGAGCTGGGACCATGGAAGGGGATCTAGGGAATCTGAGAAACCACCCTGAGTCAAGATGAAGAAAAGGTCTCTCCTTGCATATTGAAAGTTGTAATGATAACATGGTTTACTAGTGACCTAGAGGTAGGAGGTTTGTGTATTTTCTAATGACTGTGCTTAGTGAATAATGATGCTTAGTGAATAATGATACTTAGTAACTGTGAATGTGAATAAGTGACTGAGTTAACTGGTGGAGGTTTTGTGTATTTTCGAATAATTGTATTTAGTGATTAGCGATATTTAGTAAATGATTGCTAAATAAGTGACTGATTAAGTTAAGCTAATTACTCCATGAGTAGAAGACTGACTTGTATTTTTAGATGATTGAATGACTAAGTAAGGAGGCAAATCTCCTTAGGGATGCCAGATGATTGTTCTTTTGTTCTTTGTTCTAAATACTGTGACCACTTTGGTGAAAACTATGTGACCATTTTAATGATGAGCTGTTGTGAATACTATATTGTGATTCTCTGTGATAAGATGTAATGTGGTGAATACTGTATCTTGATTTGTTGTGAATGTTTTCCTTTGATTTGTTCTTGAATAAATAGTGTTCACTATTCTGTGTAATCAGAACCTTAAAAGCTGTTCACAGTTGCATTCTTTTGGGAAGCTGCTCTAGCATGGCATTACAGGGGGGATGATGGAGGGGAGGGCAGGTTGGGGGGTGAGGGTAGTTAGAAGCATACACTTTTGAAAAGGGACAGGTTCAAAGTAGAGAATAGAACAAGTGGGGGGGCAGGATGGGATGGAGGGAAATAGAGTCAGTCTATCACAATATATCCACTATGGAAATATTTTGCATAGCTACACATGTATAACCTATATTGAATTGCTTATCTTCCCAGTAAGGGTGGGTGATGAGAGAGGAAAGGAAAGAATCTGGAATTCAAAGTTTTAAAATCAAATGTTAAAAAAAAATATTATTTTTATTCTTTTTACATGCAATTGGGAAATAAGCTATACAGGCACTGGAGTATGGAGATGCATCTTGCCCTACTGGAAAGTCAGAGGAGGTATGGGGGAGGATATAGTATAGAGCAGATTTGGGCAGGGGGTATACAGTGGCATCACTGTTTTGGAGTGGTGGATAGGGAAAAGATGGGGAGAAAATTTGTAACTCAAAATCTTGTGGAAATGTATGCTGTAAATTAAAAACAAACAAAATTTAATTTTAAAAAATGAGGTCAATCAGATATAATAATTTTGCTATTAATTATAATTATTCCTTTCACTCCAAGAAAAGGTACACTTTGGTACTCTCTCTCTCTTTGTAGTACAACACATACAAAACAAAACAAAAAAAAGCAACTTGTTTTATTTAGCTTCCCCTAACTGACCTCAATTTACTTAGCTTATTTTAAGCATTCTAGTGTGGGTGTGCATATATACATACACATCCATACATCCCATACATGCATGTATGTACATAAATGAAAATGAATATGTATATAGAAATATGTCATATTCTGAAATTAATCTTCTGTTACCTGGCATTACTTCTAGGTTCTGTACATTTCTCTTTAAAGATCTGTTTTTTGGTGAGTTCTCTTTCTTCCCAGGTGATATATCACATACTCCAAAGCAAAAAAAAAAAAAAAAAAATCCAGCTTTTCCTACCTTTGATTTCACCTATATAATCTCCTTTACAATTTTCTTCTCTACTTCTGGAATTCCTTTATGTAAGTACATCTTATACATCTGATATCTCCTTCCATTAAAAAAAATACACACACATATATCTCAATCAATTACTTTGTGCCAGGTATTACGCTAAGTGCTTTAAAATCATGGTCTTATTTGATTCTTACAAGAACTCTAGAATCTGGGTGCTGTTATTATTCTCATTTTATAGCTTAGGAATCTGAGGCAAAGAGATTGAGTTACTTGTTCAGAGTTACATAGCTAGTATGTGTCTGAGGTGGGATTTAGACTCAGGTTTTCTTGATTCCAGACTCACTACTCTATCTGCTGTGCCACCTAGATACCCCAATTTGTTATTCTTTTCATTAAGGTATACCCATTCACAGTAATAATCAGTCATAGGTCTCATCTCAAGTTTCTCTGATTCCTAGGAGGTCAAGGTTCCATTTCCTGAGGAACTCTAGTTTTTTGTTGAAAACTTAAGCTTTGGACAATTGGGTATAGGCATGTGAAATCATGGCTTTTCTCTGAACTCTTTTCTCATATTTTTGTATCCAGTGAATTTCATTATTTTTCAAGTTTTTTTCTGACTCCTTTGTGACTCATCTTTTTAATATCTAACTTAGGAAATATACATAATTACACATTAAACTATGTATTTCCCCCTCTTCTATTCTGTTTACTTTAAATTTATTTTGATTAGACATGCATGACATTTATTATGTATCTCTGAACAAGAATATGTCAACTTTATAAATTGTCAGACATAAATTCCAGTCCCATTTAAAATATCACTTTCTTAGGCTGCTTACTTCTCAAAGTAACTTCTCTTTTGCAGCCCTTGCCCTCAATATACATTAGTGAAAATTTGTGGTCTGCAGTTGCTTGTCTAAGTTTTCACAATCTTTGGAAATATTCTTAAATATCTTCTTGAAGGAACATTTGTACCTCCAAGGATCACCAGAAAACATTAGCAGTCATTCTTTTTGACTTCTTTTGGGAGAATCTCTGGAAAATTGGAAAATATTGTCTTAAGGATACACATACATACATGTAAACACACACATATATATACACATATACATATCACTAGAGCCTATAATTTTTGTGAGACGATTGATAATCATCTCACAGACTTCTGGTTATTCAAAGAATTTCATAGCTGGAAGAGATCAAAGATATCATCTAACCTAACTTTCTTCTTTGACAAATGAGGAAATTTAATGTGCAAAGGTGAAGTAATTGCTTAAAATCACACATCTATTTGGCATCAGAGATAAGCCTAGAGTCCCAGGTTCAGTGGCTCAGTATCTTTCCCAAATAGCACTCTAACACTTCAATGAAAATGCAATTAACTCTGATCAAAAGAGTGATCTGAATGATCAATACAGTTCTGAAGGACTCATGATGAAAAATGATATCAACCTTTAGAAAGAACTGATGAACTCTGACTACAAATTGAAGTATAATTTATTTCACTTTATTTTTCTTACTTTTTTTGCAACAGTTAATTTAGAAATAAGTTATAATTTTACATGTATAATTAATATTACTTTCTCAATGGGTGAAGTTGGGAATGGAGGGAAAGGGAATTTGATACTCAATTTTTTTAAAGGAATGTTAAAATAGATGAATCATAATTTTTTTCAAAAATTGAAAAGCAAGAAAATGTAACTAAGATGAAGGAGGTAAAAAGAGTCACCTCCACAGCTAAGTTCCACAGTACATAGAATTTGTACCCTGGAATCAGGAAGACATGAATTCAAATCCAGCCTCAGGCATTTGCTTGCTATGTAATTCTAGGCAAGAACTTTAAACTCTTTTTGTCTCAATTTCCTCAGCTTTTACAGTTGAACAGTTGAATGGGGATAATAAGGGTTGTGGTGAGGATCACATGCACTAATAATTATAACATGGTTAGCACAATGCCTAGCACATGCTAATCAATTAGGAAATGCTTACTACTTTCTCCGTCATGTGGACAAATGAATATGTGATGAAGAAGAGATAACTGATGATAAAAGACAAGGGAATATGAGGAAGATGAATGCCACATAAACAAGGAAATAGAATTTAGTGATCAATGATGAGGGAGTATGAGGGAGAGGAATGTTACATAAATGGAAGAAGCCTACGTGTAAGGAAAAAGAAAAGAGCAATAGAGCATATGCTAAATATAAAGTATATATCTCTTTCATTATGTAAGCAAAAGAAAATGCCTCAATAAATAGGAATAATTTCCATGATTAAGAGGATATTAAAAGTTTTAGAAGATGAGCAGGCAATTATTAGGAGTGATTTTTGGCTAATTATATGCTAGTAAAACTGACAATCTAAGTGAAATTGATAAATATTAATAAAAATATAGAATGCCCAGATTAATGGAGAGTTAATAGAATATTTAAATAATGCTATCTTAGAAAAACAAACTAATAAAAAAAACCCAACAATGAGCTCCCTGAAAAAATCTCCAGGACTCTTAAGGAATAATGAATTCCAATACTATATAAACTATTTGAAAAAATAGGTAAAGAAGGAGTACTATCAGATTCTTTTTATGACACAAATGTGGTACTGATACCCAAACCAGGGAGAGCAAAAACAGA
This sequence comes from Pseudochirops corinnae, assembly GCA_028646515.1. Taxonomy (NCBI): domain Eukaryota; kingdom Metazoa; phylum Chordata; class Mammalia; order Diprotodontia; family Pseudocheiridae; genus Pseudochirops; species Pseudochirops corinnae. Next base: position 887 of record JAQQSV010011438.1, on the reverse strand, counting down.
GAAAGAAAACAATAGGTCAATTTCCTTAATGAATATTGATGCAAAAATTTTGAACACAATATTCATAGGGAGATTACAGCAATATATCATAAAGATAATACGCTATGACACCAGGTGGCATTTATAGTAGGATTGCAGGACCAGTTCAGTATCAGGAAAACTATCAACAAAATAAACCACATCAATAACAAAAACCAACAGAAATCATATGATTATCTAAATAGATGCAGAAAATGCTTTTGACAAAATATCACACTCATTCCTAATAAAAACACTAGAGAGCATAGGAATAAATGGAGTTTTCCTTAAAATAATAAATTGAATCTATCTGAAACCATCAACGAGTATAATCTGTAATATGGATAAGCTAGAAGCCTTTCCAATAAGATCAGGTATGAAAAAAAGATACCAATTATCATCATTATTTTTCAATATTACACTAGAAATGTTAGCTATAACAACAACAACAACAACAACAAAACAACCCAGTAATTTAAAGAATTAGAATAAGCAATGAGGAAACAAAACTATCACTGTTTACATATAATATGATGCTATACTTAGAGAATTCTAGAGTATTAAGTAAAAAAACAAACAAACAAGCTAGTTTAAACAATTAACAATGTTAGCAAAGTTGCAATAAATAAAATAAATCCACATTAATCATCAACATCTCTGTATATTATCAAAGAAATTCAGCAGCAAGACCTGGAAAGAAAAATTACTTTTCAAATAACTGCTGACAATGTAAAATATTTGGGAGTGTATTCTCTCTCTCTCTTTTTTTTTTAAATTCTTTTTTTTTTTAAATTTTATTATAGTTTGCATCATTCATTTCCACAAGATTTTGAGTTACATATTTTCTCCCCCTATTTCCCCCACCCACC
>JAQQSV010011437.1:0-13002 GCA_028646515.1 Pseudochirops corinnae | reverse complement strand
GGGGGAGAAGGATTGCTGGAAGCACACACTTCTGTAAAGGGACAGGGACAGGGTAGAGAATAGAACAAGGGAGCGATAGGAAGGAGGGACATATAATCAGCCTCTCACAAAGTGTCCATTGTGGAGATGTTCTGCGTAACTACACATATACGGCCTGTATTGAATTGCTTGTCTTTCCAGTGGGGGTGGGTGACGAGGGAGAAAGGGAAAGAATCTAGAATTCAAAGTTTTAAAATAAAATGTATATATATATATATATATACATTGGAATTGGAGTAGGGAGATCCATCTTGCCCTACTTGAAAGTCAGAGGGGTGATGGGGGAGGATAAAAGAGAGAGCAGATTGGGGGGGTATACAGTGGGATCATTGTTTTGGGATGGTGGGTAGGGGAAAGATGGGGAGAAAAGTTGTAACTCAAAATCTTGTGGAAATGAATGATGTAAACTAAAAATAATCAAAAGTTAATTTTAAAAAAATAAATAAAATAAGCAAAAAGTTAAAAAAAAAAGATTCTTATCTAAGTATTGGTTGGACTAGATAGTATCTGAAATCTCTTCCAAGACACTGGGACTCTGTATTTTCACTTATATAGACTAAAGGTCTAAACAAACATAGGAAATTGTCATAACTACAACTAGACTAGCTGTAAATTATGAGAAATCCTCAGAAGTCAATCACCACATAGTCAACATGACATTCTTGTGTTTGTTTTTCATGTTGTATTTTTCTCAACATGCACACTCCAAATGAATTTGATTTTGTTTGAACTGTGGAATTAAATCCATGTGAATCAAAAAAAAGCTTAATTTCAGTTACATTAAAGACTTTCATGAATAAAGCTTAAATTTTATATGTAAAATTAATATGTTTTAGCAAAAATAAATAATAAAGAAATGCTGCTGGATCCTCCTTCATGAATATATATATGTATATACATATATATATTCCTTACATTTTTTTAATCGAGCCATTAGCTTGTATGATTTTCCTGTTGTAACAATTTATAAAACTGTCCTTTACTCCAATTTCTTTAATAAATGTTTACCAAGTTTCTATAATGTACAGGGCCTGGCTTAGGCACCAGAGTTACAAAACTCAAACAAAAATTCCTGATCTCAAGGCCCTTGTATTCTACTATACACAGAAAAGCAAATAGAACCCTCATCAGCATAGGGACAGATAACAGTAACAGCTGGGTGGCTGGAGGGACAAGAGGCTTCTTGGGGGAGGTGGCATTTGAGCTTAACCTAGGAGGCTCTCAGGCTCTCAGGCTCACAGTACTGGCTTGTTCTTGCCTCAGAACTTTCTCCCTTGCATCGGCAACTTGGAGACACCCCAATTTTAGTACTCAGAGAAGTCTGGACCACAACATGAATCTTGCCACCCTCCCTGCCCCCTTGCTTCCCCCAGGGTATCTTCCCTTAGCTTTTTGAATGTTAAACAAAGCCATCCAGAACACCACAGCCACTGAGTCAGTCTTCTAAAGGGATTGTTCCCTAATTCCAGGCCCTCCACAATATGGTTTTACCTCAGCCAAGAAACAACCTCTTCTCCTTCATTTCCCCCCTGAATATTATATTTTCTTAGTCTTCGTTCAAGAAAGTATCTGGGATGTAGAAGAGGAATTCTTGACTTGGTTTCAAAAGGAAAAATTAGAAGGAGTGGATAGGTTGAGAGGATGATATTTCATGTCAAAGTAAGAAAAAACTTTCTGATTGTGAGTCCAGATAAAAGTAGAATAGTCTGCTTTGGAGGAATTGGATTGTCCTTCGTAGGGATTTCAAGCAAAAGATAGATGTTCACTATGGGGAAGATTGTGGATAGATTCCTAAACAGAAATAATTTGTACTAGATGAGTTCTGATTCTGAGAGGCTGTGATTGTTTTCTCCCCTACATATACAGAGTGCCCAGGATAGTGCCCTGAAATATTTTTGTTAATTAATTGATTCCGTAAAGTTAAGATATTCAGTTGAGAAGTCATGTACCTTGGATAAAAGGCCAAGGAGTCAGGATAACCCGGTATTAAATCCTGCCTTGCTGCATATTGCCTGTGTAACTCTAGGCAAGTCACTTAACCTCTAAATGTTCTCCTCTCTCTCCCCACTCCCACATCTTGCCCCTCCACAATGAACCCTCTAAAACTATAAAGTGCTGCTGTGTTTCTTAAAAAATTTCTTAAAAAGAAAGTTCCCCATAATGATGAACTAATATTTTGGTCATTTCAGGCCTAACTCTTCATGACCCCAGTTGGGGTTTTCTTGGCAGAGATACTGGAGTGGTTTGCCATTTCATTCTCCAACTCATTTTACAGATGAGGAAACTGAGGCAAACAGGGTCAAGTGACTTGCCCAGGGTCACAGAGCTAGGAAGTATCTGAGGTCAGACTTGAACTCAAAGAGATGAAGTTTTCTGACTTCAATTCCAAATGAAGTCATGAAGAGTCACACCTGAATAAGCTGCTTTGGAGGAAGTGAATTTTCCTTACTAGCAATTTCAAGCAAAAGCTAATGTTCTGATTCTGAGATGCTATGATTTTTCTCCCCCATACTTCAGTCCCAACACTCTATCCAGGGGTGGGGAACCTGCGGCCTCAAGGTCATATGTAACCTTGTAGGTCCTTGCGTGTGGTCTTTTGACAATCCAAGTTTTACAGAACAAATCCTTTTATTAAGGAAAATTGTTCTGTGAAATTTGAATACGGTCAAAGGGCTGCACTTGAGGACTTAGAGGGTCACATGTGGCCTTGAGCCTATCTATCCACTGTATGCCACATAGCTGTCCCAATAAACTGGTATATTCAGACCAAAAAAAAAAAAAAAACACAAAACCCCAAAAAGTTATGCTAGCTGGCAACAATACTTAGCTAGTAAGCCTATTAGCAGGGAAGAACAGTATCCTGTTGGAATGAGAAATAGAAGTTTGAATTTGCTAGGTGAGGAAAGAAAGGTTATTAGAACCCTCAGACATCCCCAGGTGCTGCCAGGGAGGGTACGAAGGCCCAAGTCAACAAAGGCAGCCTAATGTTACAGGGGGCTTCAGTGTGGAGCAGGAGGAAGAGGCTTAATAAACAAACCAAAAATTTTGTTTTGTTTTGTTTTTACTTTATAATCCTGCAGGATCTGTTCCCTTCCCTTCCTTCTCTAGGAATCCTTTGAAGTGATTTTCCCAGTTAAGGCCAGTAGCAGAGTCCTTCTCCCCCTTTCACTCATTCACATATTGCTCTAGAATTGTGTTCACAGGAAGAATACTGCCATGTTCCAAATAGACCAACCCCTGAAAATGCTTTGACTCAGCAAAACCTGTCAGAACAAGGTTTTGTCAGAAAGCAGACTGGTAATAATGAGCCATTATTTTTACCATTCCATACTGCATTATTTTGCATGAGAATGCATTATATAAATAACATGAGCACACAGACAGATAGATACACATATACAGATTCATGCTGATACACTTTTTCCAATGATAGAAAATATTTAAGCAGGAAAACATAATAAATGAGGGGTGCTGACAGGAGAACCTATTGAAAGGAGAGCATTGCTCCAACAAAAAGTTTTGTAGAGCTCTATACAGACCAAGAAATTACTTTCCTGTCCCCTCTTTGACTCCTGTTTTGTGGAAGGGCATATGTGCATCACAGCAATGAGGGCACATAGTAGGTCCTTCATAAATGTTATTTGACTGACAATTAATATGTAGAGAAAGAAATAATCATGATTTTTTTTCTGCTCTGCTTAGGGAAGTCCCAGTGCACAAATAAAAACTTTGTGTAAGTCTTAGTAGAATCCTTGGGAATTGCCTGAGGCACATGACAGTGGAGGGACCCGGCGGCTTCCGGGGTTACATGACAATTGGCAGAATTAGGATTTAAAACGAGGCCGGCCTGACAGACACCAACCTAGAACATCAGTCTTTAGACCAGGCTGCTTTTCTATTTAGGACCTGATGATCCATTTTCCTTCTTGTTCTTCTTCAGTCATTCGGTCATGTCTGACACATCATGAACCCATCAGGGTTTTCTTGGCAAAGACGCTGGAGTGGTTTGCCATTTCCTTCTCCAGCTCATCTTACAGATGAGAAAACTGAGGCAAACAGGGTGAGGTGGCTTGCCCAGGGTCACAGAGCTAGGAAGTGTCTGAGCTCAGATTTAAATTCAGGAAGATGATGCTTCCTGACTCCAGGCCCAGAGCTCTGTGCCCTATGGTGCCACCCAGCTACCCAGGAACTTTCTTTACAGCATCCTTTCCAAGTGTGGTGTAGTGGAAATGCCACAGGATTGAAGTGAGGAGAATACTAGGCTTCATTTCTGATTCTGATAACTAACAACATGCCCCTAGGCGAGTACCTTAACTTAAGGGCCTAGATTTTTTTTGTTACTGTTTTTGTTTGTTTTTTTTTTTTTTTTGGTTTCTTCCTGGAGAATGGGGCTAAGAATAGAAATCCACAGAATTTTTGTGAGGACTCAATGTGACGTTGTATACAAAATGCTTTGCAGACCTCAAAGTGACATAAAAACGTCAGTCATGAATTATTTTCCCCACTTTACAGATGAGAGAAGTGAGGACTTGCCCGGAGTCACACAGGTGGGGCTCCAATCCATTCATTCTGAGACCTAGTTAAGTGCCCATTAATACCTCACTGGGGGCTGGTGCCTTTTGCAACTGAAATCCAACTTTGTAGGCTTTGTTGGCAGCGGAGGGCCATGTCACCCGTGTAAAACAGGATTCACTGGTAAAGAAGCTGAAATTTCTAACTTAAATGTTGAGGACTTGAGAGAGTTCATGCTATTTCTTATGACTCCTTGTTTCAATTATTTACATAAGGAATCGGTAGCAGTCTCCTCTCCGACCTTTCATAAATTTATTTATTTTTGCTGTTGCTGTTCAGTTGTTTCAGTCATGGCTGGTTCTTTGTGACCCCATTTGGGATTTTCTTGGCAAAGATAATAGAGTGGTTTGCCATTTCCTTCTCCAGCTCATTTTACAGATGAGGAAACTGAGGTAAACAGGGTTAAGTGACTTGCCCAGGATCACATAGCTAGGAATGTCTGAGGTCAAATGTGAACTCAGGACTTCCTGACTTCTGGCCCAGAGCTGTATGCACTGCACCACCTCCCTGCCCAAAATTTCTTTATATATCAGTTAGTCATTGAGCATTTATCCTCCATGTCAAGATCTACAATTTAGAGACTGAACATATGATAAGATCATAGATTTACGGCTGGAAGGTACCTTAGAGGTCATTTAGTCAAACGCTCTCATTTTATTGATAAGGAAACTGGGGCCTGGCCAGCTCATGTAACCTGCTCAAGGTCATGCATCTTGCTGCCTTAATAACCTGGATTAGAAATTATCTAGGGCTGATCATGATGGGACATCTCTATAGTCCCTGCCTCTGCAGCAGGAATTCTGAGCTTCAGTTAGACTAAAGCTGATCCGGGGTCTGGGCTAAGTTGGCACCAATATGTTGAGCGCTTTCCAGGGAGAGGAGGGGAGGAAAAAATGGTTATTGAGTCCAAAATGAAACAGGCTCAAGCTAGAAGTTTGAACAACAAGTAGAGTTACCCTTATAGAGGTAGTTTCTCAGAGTGGGTGAAAACTTCAGTGATACAGAAAAGTACATACTAACAATAAACTAATTGTGCCTAAGGTCTATCAATCATGTGTCCTTCCCTGCTTGACCACCCTGCCTTTTCCCAAGTCAGTAGGCTTAGTTTCTGAGTGCACAGGACAGAATTCTTTAAAATAGTTATTGCTTCTGACTTCAGGACTGAGGAAGAAAGGAACTCTGTTTAACATAGTTCTTGCCTGGTTTCCTAGTACCATTATTATAATCTGATGATCCCCTGACAAGCTGGCAACTTTAGAAATCTGCTGTTCTCCAAATAACAAAATAAGAATTACAAAAATAAATGTATTTCAGTAAGAAATTTGCATTGACCTTTGAAATGTCTGGAGGAATTTTGCAAATATGGGACAACAAAATCTCCCACAAGGGTATTTTACTTAATAGATTAGTTTTACTGTCTGTCCATTGCCTTCAACTGAAGGAAATTAGATGTCCTAAGTGTATATGGCTATATTGCCCTCTTGTGGCTGGCCCCACAACAATGAGAACGGCAAGAAGATCGAAATGTGTGAGGTGGGCCAGTTCTTTCCTGGGTACTTTTCAGCCATGATAGTGTTTTGTTCTGTTTTGCTGCAAATGCATACATATGTATATGTGTTACATACATATATGTAGACTCAATGCACACACACAAATGCATACACAAAAATATATACATACATGTATGTGTGCATATAACATATATATCCATCTATGTGGACTGTGACTAGAGCCAATTGGACTCTACATACATGTATTAAAAGCTCAAATTTGTGTAAATCAGATCACATATTTGTCATTTCCTCAAACACAGAAATTCATAATTGGCCAGTTGATTCCAAATATTCATTAAAAAATGAATAACCTGTTCAAATATGAAATAATATTTATTTTTATACTCTAGAGGCGACTACACCGCACACTCCAGAGAAATATTTCAAATACAAGCATATCATTTAATTATGCTTGGATCCACCCTCCCACAATTTGAAATACATTAGAAATTTTTAAAAGGGGTCTTGGTTTTATGATGAATTAGACATTTTAATGTTCGGCTTTCTAAGAAATTATTTTTAACATGTATTTCAACATGGCGTTCCTATTCCCCCTGCAGTGATAACTTAAAAGGTAAACTTGTTCTCCCTACCCATTCAACAGTTTCCAGGGCTCTAAAGAAACAGATCCTGTAAGCCCCTATCTGCAATCTCTGATACACATTTATGCAACAACGCATTTAAAAACGAACTGGTGATTGATTTCTCCACAGGGCTTGTCACGCTGCTTTGTTAACCTAGTCACTACAGTACAGTACGTCAGACAACTGGAGTTATGCTCCTTGCATCGCCAATTAGGGAAGGGGAAAAGAATAACTGAACTAGTTTTCCTTCCAAATTCCTAGCTGCCCCAATGCTAAAAGCCAATGATGTGTAGAAAAGAAAAACCCTCATAACTCCTTGCCTGATAAATGAGTAGGGAAAATTTGACAGATCAGAACGATACGAAGCAGCCTAAAACATTTGGCACAATGCACGTCTGGCATACAGAGACTGCCTGTCAAATGCCTATGACTCCATACAGCAGCGAGGGGCCCTATGGAGCAGCAGATGGGCCATTAAGGTAGTATTAATGTAGATGCCATCAGTTTGCAGTTCTGACTGGGACATACTCTTCAGAACTATGGGCAGCTGCTGCCATTTATTATGACAGCTTCCTGCTAACTTTTGCCAACTGGCACAATCTGACTCTTTGTACCTGAGCTATTAAATGTGTGACTTGCACCATTTTATTCCTCCAGAGAACCTTTTTAATAATCCTCTGAAGAAGGAACGAGGCATTTATCACCAAAGTGAACATACAGACCATGCAGTTCTATTGTGTAAAACTCCTATCCCAGGACATTTCATAGACCTTGTATTCACACATTCTTGTTAAAACTAAGCTTGTATCTCTTCACACATACAGGGTGTTCCAAAAGTCTTAGTGCACTTTTAAGCTATTAAAGCATAAAACAGCACTGACTTTTGGGACGCCCTGTATAAAACTGAACAATTATAAATGAATACATATGCCACATATACATCCTAAATGAAAGGTGCTTTTATAGTTTAACTACTTGGTTGCAATACAAATCCATCCCTTGAAATATTTTCCTCCCTAACAAGAAACATTAGTTTAAAATGTCCTGTAGGATATTTACAAAAAAAAAAAAAATCAGCAAGCCAAAAGTCGTTTCCCAACTATTGCCTCCTGGCTCCATGAGTGTAAGTAAACCTTTTTAATTTTTAAAGGTTTGTTGGAATGCTTCCATATCTCAAAAGAAATGTTTAGATGTGTGAATGGATTGAAAAGCTGTCCATCCTGCTAATGTTTCTCGTGGAGGAGATAGATCAAGAAGAGTGTGCCATAAATGTTGGTGGTTGTGCATTTATCACCTGCCCAATCGTTTCAGCAGAACATGCAACAGTCACATCGGCGGGAGAAGCTGTGCTGCTGATTCCTTTCACCCAGCTCAACTTTGAGGGCTCCATGGCCTCATTTTGGAGCCTGTCGAACAAGGATGCTACCAGTACAGCACGGCATACGGTTTATCACACAATAATAAGTGCAGCGAGTCATTAGAAAAATGGCTGGCAGACATATTCATTATGCTGAGCTAACGTCTTTGCAGCTTCAAATATCTCTGCAATCTGACTAATAATGTATGCATGAGATCTCTATAACAGATCTTAGCTATTTGACACTCCATTTCCAGCAAAGATTTGTCCACGTATTTATCCATGTGCACAAAAATGCCCATGCACGCACACACCTACATCCATATACAGATACACACAAAATTCTCAAAGCAGCAAAACTTTTATCTTCATTTTGATTTGTGGATTGATGAGTATACACATATCAGCATCCATATTAGATGAAAGCTTCACTGAAGTTGACACTAATAGAGTTCTTCAGCTTGCTCTGAAGATGGTGAGATAGGTAGCAAATGTTTGCTAGTTTTGATTAAAAAATAAAAAAAAAAACCTTGCATTGCATGAAGAGGAATTAAATTAAATAATAATAGTATAAACAGGCATTGGAATGTTCTGTTTGAGATCAAGAAGCCAAGATAGATACCTTCAATCAGAGAGTTCAAATCAACAGCCCCTGTCGTGCAAACCTCACCCCACCCCCAGCAATCGCTTTGGCATCAGACACAATTTCATCAAAAACTTTCATTTTACCTTATATAAATTTCACTTTCTTTCATGCTTCACCTCAAAAAGATTAGAGAAATCCTGGAGACATTCCAGAGGGTATGACTCTATGCTACAATGGAAATGAAAATTCCAAGAAATATTTAGTGAAAATAAGAGTGAATTATTATGATTCCGAGAGAATAATGAGTTCACATTTATATAAGATTCCTTTCATCACAACAACTCTGTGAGGTGGCTAGAACAACAAATAAGTATCCTCATTTTGCAGATCACAGAATTATAAACTGATAGATCAAAAATTTGGATCCTGTCCTTCTGGCTCCAAGTTATGCTCTAATCCTGTGTGTGTATGTGTATGTATGTGTGTGTGTGTGCATGTGTGTTTAAAAACTAATGTCCCACACGAAGCTCACTAAGCTATAGGTAAAAAAAAAAAAAAAAGACTTAAATGTGATTAGTTTTTTTTCTCTGAAATATTTACATATATGTAATTATATATATATATATATATATATATATATATCACATATATTCAAACTTATCTATCATGTCAACTTAGATATTCCCTCCAACTATTCAGATCACGACCCCTCTATGCCCACCTATCCTATGCAACATTCTTCCATGGTCTCCCAGGCCTGACAAGGAGCAGTCTTTCTAATCTCCTGGGGTCCTTTCTAATTTTCTCTGGACATGACAAGGACACCAGTAGAGGACTCAGACTGTCTACTCAGTTTTCCTTGCTCTTGCGATGTGACTAGCTCATCTTCCCTTCCAAATACATATATTTTCCTAATGACATCTTTTATTTCTGTTCTTCAAAGTTCTTCATTGACTATACATTTCAGCCTGCTCCTATCCTCTATTCATCTCTCCAGTGCCATTTGTACAAAATTCATTTTTAATTCTTCAAAGACTGATATTTTACATGTCTTACAACCATAAAGCAATGCTTGGTAGAATGTTGATATTAAAAAAGATGAGCCTTTGTTTCTGGGAAAATCTTAGGAACATTCAAGGACTTTTACAGTTTCCTGAGAGCAACATAACCTGTTATCTTCCTATTCATGTTGCCCTGTTCTGTGCAATTTTCAACCATGTTCTCATGTAAGTTCACCACAAAGAATCCATCCAATGTGTTCGGAGCTTTGATTGTCTTGATATCATGAGGATACCAATGAATTTCCCAAACTATCCATTAATTACCTCCTTCATCAGCTCTCTGACTGGTCTATTTTGTCTCATCTTTTAGATCACCTTTAAATCTCTTACTATTTTTTTTTTATTTTAATAAGGTTTTATGCTTATAAAAGTAAAAATATTAAAGCAATTGACATCTATCACATAAAAATTGTAACCTTTGAAATTGTGTTGAAGGATGACATTTAACTTATGAAGTAAAAAAGTAAAGATTTATTCAAAAGACATCATTTTGTGGAAAACATTGGGATGCAGAGGTTAAGGCTGGAGTCGTGGTCTGAATCTAGTGATGTGAAATATAGTAGGCATTTAGTGGTAAGTCCTATACTTAGATTCCAAAAATGAAGTAGACAAATATAAGATAGGGCAGCCATGTTGAAATGAACAGCAATTCATGTCAACAAAAGACCTGGAATTTTAGTTTCCTGATGGCTCAATGAAGTTTTGTTTTAGTTTTAGGTTATTTTTTTAATAAGCTAAAAAGATCTTAGACTGCCTTAAGAGATGTAGTGTCCCAATCTATGATGCTGGAGGGTAGGAGACTCTGACCCACTCAGTCCACATCTCCAGATTTGTACAATTACGTTTGCTTCTGGGTGCCATATTTGAGAAAGGAAACTAGAATGCCTCTGGGAAATAGTAAGTATGTTCAAGAAAGGACTGGAATTCAAGTCAGATGAGAATCAATGAGAGGAAACAGCAATAGTTAGCCTGGAGAAGAAAAGACTTACAGGAGACATGGTATCAGTCTTTAGTCATCTGAAGGACTGTCCTATGGAAAAGGGACTGGGCTTTTCTGCTAAGCTACAAAGGGTAGTGCTAAGAATGATGGGTGAGTGTTACAGAGAGACAGATTTTGGTTCAATGTAAATTAGAGGTATCCAAAGTAGAGTAGCTAAGAGGTTGGCTTGGAGGCAGGAAGGTGTGAATTTGAACCCTGCCTCACCAAACCCCACTTACTAGCTGTGTGAGCTCCAACTCTCTGTTTCAGTTGTCTCATCTGTAAAATGAAGAGGTTGTATTTGATGGTCTTTAATGTCATTTTCTTTCCTAAATCTATGACTAACAGTAAGGTAGTGGACCCCCCTTCACTGTAAGTGAGGGAGAAAGACCACTAGTCAGGAATGCTGGAAAGGGGAGTCCCATCAAAGTATAGGTCAAATTAGAGGACTAGAAGTGTTCCTACCATGTTCAAGATTCTCTTAAGATTCCATGCATTTGCAAAGAATCAGTTGTGTACATAACTCAGTGAATTCCTGAACACCATGAGAGTGAAAAGGTCCTTCACAATGATCGGATATCTTTCCAAACGGAGAAGCATGAGGCCATTTCTAGAAAAGCTAAATGCCATTTTCTCCATGTTGCCAAATTGCTTGCCATTTTAGGACAATCTCCAATGGCCAAAAACAGGTTTTTTTTGTTTTGTTTTTTTTATCTAGTTCACTTATTGTGGAAAACTTATTTGTTAAGTAGTTTGAATCTAACATGGTCCTTAGTCTTCTTCCTTTCTCTGATAAATTGTGTATGGTAAATTATATAAGTAATCATAGAATCTCAAGATTAAAAAGAATCTCAGTGTGGTGGTATAGTGGAAAGAATGCAGAATTTGGACTTTTAGAAGACATTGGTTTTAATCTTTACTCTAGCAGTTACTGATATGAACTTCAGCAAAACACAACCTTTCTTGGTCTCAGTTTCCTCACTTTGAAAAAAGGGGTTTAGATTAGATGATCTTGAGGGTTCATTTCATATCCAAATCCATATTCCTATCTAAAGTCTCAATTGATTTTATAAACACCCTGAAAAGTAGTCATCCAGACTTTCCACCCAGAGTGTTAATCACTAGGAACATCCAACGGCAACCTGTTCTATTTTGTTGTTGTTCAGTCATTTCAGTTGTGTCTGGCTCTTTGTGACCCCATTGGGGTTTTCTTGGCAATGATACTATAACAATTTGTCATTTCTTTCTCCTTCTCATTTTACAGATGAGAAAAATAAGACAAACAGTGTTAAGTGACTTGCCCAGGGTCACATAGTTAATAAGCGTATGAGGTCATATTTGAACTCAGGTCTTCCCAACCCCAGGCCTGGAGTTCTATCCACAGCACCACCTAGTTGCCCCTCATTCCATTTTAGATGGTCCTAATTGTTGACAACAAAGTGAAATCAGCCTTCCTGTAATTTTTATACACTAGTGCTAGATCTGTCCACCAAAGGAAAAAAAAAAAAGACAAGAAAACCATGTCTGCCCATGCTTTTTCTTCACTAGGTTAAATATCCCATTTCTTCATCAAATCCTCATATGATCCCATTTCTAGTTCCCTGACTCCTGGAGTGTGACTCCTCTGTGTATTCTTCTAATGTATCACTGTAATTTATAGAATGCAGTGCCCAGAAGCAGCTCACATCTAATTCTGATGTGCCAAAGTGCCATCAAGACTATCACCCTTCAACACTCTGGAAACCATGTTCTTTTTAGTAAAAACAAAAATCTCATTTTTCTTCCCATCACATCACACTATTTGACTCATTATAGTCTATCAGAACACAGATATTTTTCAGATTTTTTTCCTAGTCAGTAATTTCCCACCCTGTAGTGATGTAGTCGATTTTAACCCAAATTCAAAATTTTTGATTTATCTCTATTAAAATTTCATCAGTTTCAGTGTGTTCTAGTCAATCAAGAAATCTTTTTCAAATGTCTTCATGAAATCCAGAAATACTTTGTTCATGGCATTCCTCTGACCTACAGTTGGGAGAGGCAAAGAGAAAAAGACCAGACAGAGAAAACAAGAGACACATAGAGAAGCAAAGACAAAGACAGAATGAGACAGAGACTGAGAACAGGGAGGAGGAGGAAAAAGGGAGAGAGAGAGATGGGGAGAGAAGGAGAGGGAAAGAGAGGGAGAGACAGACAGACAGACAGGGAGAAGAATGGAAGGAAGGAAGGAAGGAAGGAAGGAAGGAAGGAAGGAAGGAAGAAACAAAGAAA
>JAQQSV010011436.1:0-13003 GCA_028646515.1 Pseudochirops corinnae | reverse complement strand
AGGGGAGGGGGAGGGAGGGGACGTGGGCTGTGCAGTAGGCAGGATTGATGCCCAAGAGGCCACAAAGAAGTCATGAGGATGACAACAACAATCATTTACAGAGCCCCTACTGTGCGCCAGGCATTGTGCTAAGCACAATTATTTTCTCCTCTGATCCTCACAACAATCCTAGGAGGGAGGTGCTGTTATTTTCTCCATTTTACAGATGAGGAAACTGAGGCAGGCAGCAGTTAAGTGACTTGCCCAGGGTCACCCAGCCAGTGAGTATCTGAGGCTGGATTTGAACTCAGACCTAGTGGTCTAGATACTGTGGGGCCCCCTAGCTGCCTCTGAATGTGATGGGGACCAAGTTCAAAGCTCTTTTACAAATGAGGAGACAGGCCCAGGGAGAAGGCCCAGAACGAGGGTGGGGGAGGCTGGGGGATCTGGCAGAAGCCCAGTCTCCAGGGAGGGTGTAGCAGCAGTCCGTGCTGGCTGGCCTGGCTGGTGCCTCCCCACAGACCCCAGGCTTTCTGTGGTGCCTGGTGGGGAGGTGGGAAGGGGAAGCTAGGCTGGGCACCTGCCCCCAGGGGGTCAGACTCAGGGCTGCCTTTACCCCAGGGAGAGGTAGTGCAGGGCATGAGGCAACCCCCCAAATGCCCAGTGTGAGCATGCCTACAGTGAGGCCGCTGAAGTAAAGGCCCTGGCTCTGGAGGCGCCGGCTGGGCCACCTTCTTTGGCGGCCCATGATCCTGGCCCAGCCCCAGGCAGGAGAGTGTGGAGCCACACAGGGAGAGATTCTGGGGGAGCTGGGCTGCTGCTCTTTGTCCTTCGTTGTCGAAGAGAACCATGATGTCAGGGAGGAGATGCCACAACATGCAAGTGACTTGACTTGAAGTGAGGCAGGGCCATGCAGGGTCACCAGCCTCGTTGCCTCCTCCAGAGCCACCTGGGGCCAGTGGCCAGACGTAGATCAGGAAGGCTGGAGTTTCTTCAGCAGAAGGCGCTGAGCTGACTCAGGTGCCTGGGTGGGGGAGCCAGGCTCCAGGCCAACACAGAACTGACCTGCTGGGGCTGCAAAGGGAAAGGCAGGAGGGGGAGGGCTGGCCCCAGCAGGCCTCTTACCTGAGCAGGCCTTGGCCACTCCAAAAGCATCCAGATGGTGCCCTCAAGTTAGCAGGCAGGAGGGCCCATGGCCCTCCTCTGGGCCTGGGAGTCTGTGTCAGAGCACCAGGCCCAGGGGGCCACTCTGGCGATCAGCATCCCTGGCTGGGGCCTGGGCATGGTGCATGGGTCAGGTGTGGGTGAGGCCAGGTCAGTGGGGCCCAGGCCTTGTGGCCCTCCCTCTTCCACCCTGGGAGGGAGAGCCAGTGCCCCTGCTGCCCTCTCTTCTCGCTGCTCACTGCCCACATGCAGGTGTCCTTCTGTTGGCCCCGCTCGCTGGAAGGAAAAATGCCAGAGGAAGGAATTGAGCTGGGAAGATGATCGATGCCCCCTGCCAAGTGCCCACCAGCACCCATTGGCGCTGAGACTCTGAGCTGCCTATACTCAGGCTGGATGGATGTACTGATAGACAGACATCATCCTGTCCAAAACAAAGCACCAGGGCCTGACACTCAGAAAGAGCCCTGCCGCTGGCTTCCAAGGGGACCTTGGACACACTTTTCTCTGAGCCTCAGTTTCCCCACAGGTGAAATGGCTATTTCCTCCAGCCTTTTCAGGCTCTGGAGAGGACCCTCCCCCAGCCAGTGGTTGAGACCCAGGGCAGACAACAGGTGGCAGGCAGGAGAGCCAAGGCCAAGGCCCAGAAAGCACAGCTCCACACCCACTTCCCTTGCCATGAGACTCCTGATTCCTGAATGAGGGCCTAATGCCTCAAAATACTTGGGCACAGAGGTGATGCTTGGTTAAGTGGGCACAGCACTTACTATGATGGCAGGGGACCTGGGAAGTTGGCAGGGGGCTCTCTGCAATACACTTCCTGGTTAGGCTCTGGCCAGGTCTTTCACCTTAGCACTCTCTGACAAATGGGCAGGTGGGCTTGATTGAGTGCCAAATCCCAACCTGCTTTGGAGTTCTGAGTCCTGGCCAAAGGTGGAACCACTGAATGAGGTCCTCTCCTGAGTGACCAGCCCCACTGTCAAGGAAGGGAGGAACCCTGAGCCTGATTCCTGCTGCTAGGGAGTTCACACCAGGACGCCTCCTTTTGGGGCTTGGCTCTCCAACCACATTTTATAGTATCTGTCATCCCTTGTGACTGGTCTGAGTTCTTCAGAGAGCACCCTGTGCAGACACATTACCTTCTTTAGACTCCCTACCTTTTCATTCTTATTAGACTTGTGGGTTTGGAGGCTCACCAACCCTTGAGAGATCTTTAGTCTTAGAGCTCGTGGTGTGTTTATGGGGTCATGCTTATCATCCCTCTGAACTTTTAGATATCTGTATTTCTGGGGGGGTGGAGCCAAGATGGCAGTGTAGAAGCAGCTAGGTTTCGCAGCTTGCACATAGCCACCTCAAATACCCATAAAATACGATTCTAAACAAATTTTAGGGCTCCAAAACTCACACAGAAATACAGAAAAACACATCTCCTGCTGAAGGCAGCTTGGCAGGAAGGGCTCATCACAGCATGCTGGGAGCCTAAACCAGCCCAGCCTGAAACCTCGGCTTGGCTCCGGGGTGGCCAGGATGAGCTGCAGCTGGAGCCTTCAGGAGAGTGGATGAGAGGAAGCTGTGGCAGTTTCCAGAATTATCAAGCCATAAGAAACAAGGACTAAGTAAAAGGTCAGTGGATCTCAGCTAAATCTGGGGGAGAAAAGCAGTTGGGCTGAACTGCCTCCAGGGCAAGGAAGCGGCAGAAGTGGCAGCCCTGCAGCTGCCTCCATGTGGCTGCTTCAGAGCTCTTGGCCTGCAGACTGCAGGGAGGCCAAGCTATCGTTCAGAGGCTAAGTGCTCTTGCATTGAGCGGCCTGGATATGGATCGTGGTCTTGAATGGTGGTCCTGGGGTGAGTTTTCAGTGAGCCAAAGCTGGTGGGGGCTGCAGCCCCCTCCTATTAGCTTCGGCAGCTGGGAAAACCTCAGCAATTTGGGACAGAGCTTTTCCCCCTGGAAGCAGAGTTCCACAGAGCTAAAAAAAAAAATCAATTAATTCACTGGCAACATGAGCAGGCAAAGGAAGCAAAGTAAGAACAGCAACCAAACTCTAGAATCCTTTTTTGGGGACAAAAAGGATCAAAGTATGGAACAGGAGGAAGGCAACACAGTCACAACTCCTGCACCAAAAGCTTCCAAGAAACATGAAGACTGCCTAAAAGCCATAGATCAGCTTAAAAAGAATTTTGAAAGCCAAATGAGATAAGTGGAGGAAAAACTGGGAAGAGAAATGAGAATGATGCAAGAAAATCATGAAAAGAGAGTCAAC
Organism: Pseudochirops corinnae; assembly: GCA_028646515.1. NCBI lineage: Eukaryota > Metazoa > Chordata > Mammalia > Diprotodontia > Pseudocheiridae > Pseudochirops > Pseudochirops corinnae. The sequence continues at coordinate 9,602 of JAQQSV010011436.1, read as the reverse complement.
AACCTGACTGAAGAAAATAACACCTTTTTAAAAAATAGATTAACTCAAATGGCAAAAGAGGCCCAAAAAGCCAATGAGGAACAGACTGGTCCAGAAGAGTAAGGGATGAGCGCCCCCTGTAGGAAGTGACAAAGGCGACAGACTTGGAGAACCTAAGCACCTCATGTTGGTACTGGTAGAGAGGGAAGAGAGCAGAACTGATGAGACAATTTCTATCACAAAAGAAAACGCCATTCCAAAAGGCCGCAGACAATGAGGGGTGCAATGAGGCATGCAACAGCAGATATGGCCAATAAGGGAGGAATCTATAGGGCAAGGGGTCTAGGAGAAGTGGGACAGAGGGAACAAAGACAAGCCATTCCTGGGAACAGATAAAAAGTGTCCAAGAGAGGAAAGCCCCACAGCCTGGCATACCTCTTCCCCAGGCCCCAGAGAGCCCAGAGTTGCAGGGAAATTGGGGGTAGGGATGGGCGGGAAGAGACAAGCATGTTTCCTCAGGGTCAGGCATGAGCTTACCCAGCTAAGCAGGGACCTCCAGCCATGGAGTTTAGGATGGGTCGATCTCTTCCATAAAGAACAGGTGGTATTCGTGTTCATATAAGCCCATGGTTCTGAGGACACTGGCCAGGAGGGGTTGTCCCCTGCCAGGCATATGGGACCACACCCCAGAAAAGGAATCTGACTGGGGTGGTGATGAGTCTGCCTCTAAGCCAAGGAGGGAGGTCCCTTCTGAGCCCAGGTCTGGCAACCACCCTACCCCTCAAGAGAAAAGAGCTTAAAGGCACCACAGCCACATCATTTTATGCATGGGGAAACTGAGAACCAGGGAGGAGGAGTGACTTGTCCAGGGTTCTAGAGCTAGGAAGGAACTCAGGCAGGATTTGAACATGGGTTGTCTTGACTCCAAGTTCAGTGCTCTATCCACTTTACCACACTGCCTCTAACCATGAGAGGTGGGTTTTGCATCCACATCCTCTGACTGAAAGCATGTCCCATGCTCTCCTCACCTGGGGAGGCTGCCCACAGTTTGAAGGATTTAGGGTAGACCCATGCTTCCTCCTGAGATCTGAGCATGTGAGGCTTGATGGTAGGAGAGCTAAGCTAGCTTTCAGACACTGGGTCTGTTTCTGTGTGTGGGCATGGTCATATGTAATGGCCACCCCAGGCCATATGTGTGGGTAGCCACAGATGTCTGACTGTACACTGTGTGTGGTTCCCATTGTCTTTCGCTCAGAGTGTGTAGTAGGTGCTCAGGAAAGGTCTGTGTGACCATTGGTGGGTATGTGAATATGACTCCCTCCATTAGTGGTCTTTAGGCCTGCCTAAGGTCCTGCAGTGACAGGGAGCTCACTAGTGACCTCATCAGGCAGCCTACTCCAGGAAGTGGCTAGGCCGGCTGCTAGGGTATGCATCATTCCCTTCCGCCTTCCAATGGGCTCTGGGAAGCCAGATCTTTAAAAACCAACCACCAGTCTTCTCTGGACCCCACCACTCCCACCCCAAACTCTCTCCTCAGAGTCTGAGCTGTCTCTGTGGCCCCTATTCTGAGCCCCAGCCCCAGAAGCCACACAAAAGAAAGCCACTGGGGCAGGGGGAAATGGGGGGGGGGGGAGTGTCCTGATTCTGGAAAATAAAGCCCACTGATATTAGGGCCAGATCTGAGAAATCACCCACCACTCTACATAATGGCCAATCCACAGACCAAATGGTCCTTCCCCCATTCCCACCCACTTACCCAAGGCACGACTCAGGTTACAGAAGGCCCATTTCTTGGAAGCCAGGTTGGAGGGATAGCTGTAATCCCTGCCACACAGCCCCCGATGTGAGGGGTGAGAGATGCCCATCACCGTGACCTTTGAATCACCTTCCACTTCAGAACAGTTCAGTCCAGTATGGCCAGCAAGGGCTGTAGATGCCCCAGCTGGTATGGGCCCCCTTCTGTCCTTCCCAGGCCACACCACCCCAAGCCTGTCCCCTCTTGGGGGAGATGGTCAAGGCAGCCAGGCACTGCCTGATGACACTGTCCCAGCTCCTTCCAGAGAAATGAAAAGAACGTTTGTCAGTGGTGGGTATCTCCAGGGATCGCTTCTGCCTACAACATCTCCTTTCACATGAACTGCTCAGAAAGGGCTGCTCAGGCTTGGGCTCAGGCTAGGAGGTAGCCAGCAGGAAGGGTTAGCCCCAGGACATGCCATGCGGAGGTCATAAGTGCCAGGCTCCAGCTCCCCAGACCCCAGGCCCCAAGGCAGCCCTCCTTGGGTTCCTCCCCCTTGGGGACCATGGCAGATGCTGCACTTCCAAGGAAGCCACAGAACCACAGATGGTATGACTTTGGAAGGTGTACCACCCGAAGCCCTCTGTCTTGGTGACCTCAGCTTGGAGAGGCACCAAGCAGGCAAAGGGACCTACCTGCCAACTGGGAGAGGAGCCCAGAAAGCCTCCTGTCCCCAGGCCACCCCAGGAACCTGTCCCACCTTGTTCTTCCCCCAGCCCAGAGCTTTCTGTGTTGGTGGCCATGGGGTCATCTCTCTGGCTGCCTTTCCCAGGGGCCCCTCACAGAATGATCTGGCTCCTGGAAGCTCAGGACCCAAGCAGGAATGGCCCCTCCTTGCCCCTCCGTAATCACTGCTGGTGGCCACATTCCACTGGGAGCCTGAGGGACCACGGCCAGCTCCCCCTCCACTTCCATAGGGATCTCAGCTTCCAAGATCTACTGCTGCACCTGACCTAAAGCTACCAACAGATGTCTTTAAAGCACCTACTATGATGCTTAGGACTGTCCTACTATGTGCTTTCAAGTGCTCGGGGCCCAACTAGCAAAGTGAACGCGTTCTTGCCCTCTGGGAGTGAAGTCTAGCCCACATACATATTCACAAAGTAGCTGTGGGAAGACATAAAACAGGAGAACCCCAAACAGAAGCCACAAAGCACTGCGCAAGACTCTGTGTGATGGGCGGAGGGGTCGCCGGCAACTGGCAGGCTCAGTGAAGGCCTCCTTTAGGAGGGAGCCTTGAAGGGCACAGGCGGGCTGGGGTGGCCAGCAAGGTTGGGAGGGGTGGGGTGCAGAAGGCAAGCCCAAGCCACTCTAGAGAGTCAGGCAGCAGTCAGAGCAGGGATGGAGGCAAGAACTGGGAGATGGAGGGGCAGAGGCAGGGAGACCCACAGGAAGGCCACGGCAAGAGTCCAGGGGAGAGACCAGGAAAGAATGACTGTGGCATGCTGGCAAGTGCAGGCCTGGGCCACAGATGAGAGCTGGGGTGAGCGTGAGGAGTGCAGGGGCACTCCTGGGTTGGGGTCCTGCGGCCCAGGGCAGGGGAGCAGGGGAAAGAGAAGGCATTGGGTTGGGGTCATGCAGAGCCAAAGATGTCCAAGACGTGGCAGGGGACAAGAGATTTGAGGATGGTCTGCATGATTTATGGGAGCTGCTGAGGTCACCAAGACAGAGCGTATAAAGAGATGAGGGCCACCTTGGGGCTCTGTCTTCCAGAAGAGGCCTGGAAAAAAAACCAACCAGAAAGGTAGGAGGATAGCCATTATCCCCAAAACCCAAAGAGGAGAGAATGCCCAGAAAGGTCAGGCAGCCAGGCCACAAACAAGAAGCACCTACCGTGTGCTGAGTGCTCTGGGCAGCTGTGAGGGTAAGAACACTTACTGACACACCAGCTAGGCTGGGGGAAGGAGGGGCGGAGGGAGGCAGGACCAATTGATCAGTACTGTCCTCATTGGCTCCTCTCCATGTTCCAGCCCCTCTGCTGGATCTGGGCAGGGCTCAGGAGTTGTTCTCTCAACTAGCAGCCAGAGCACTGGACCTGGAGGCAGGGAGACCCCCTCAGGGGTAGCCCCCCACCCCTGCCTCTGGTTCTGAGGAGAGTATGGCTGAGAATGTCCCGCCAGATGTGTTAGCATTGCCAGAGGCCCCTCTCAGTGCAGCCAGAGGGAAGAGCAGGAGCCCAGGGAGGAGTGGAGAGAGGGATCAGACAGGGGAGCTCCCTTAGTGCCCAGGCAGCACAGAGGAGCAGGCAGCGGGGGTGGCGGGTGGAAAGGGGAGGGGCAATCCCCAGCTAGTGCTGCTACTGCCCCCATTGCACCCACAGCCATCTTGACAGGAGGACCTATCCCCTAGGGCCCACCCAGGGGAAGGTGCCCATCTCTGCCAATGACCCAGGAAGCACAAGAAAGAAGGCCACATTGACAGAAGAGAAGACACGGCGGAGGGCATAGATCTGTCTTCTGGCACTGGAAGGGCATCCATGAAGGCACAGAACCAGAAGTGATGGGGGGAAAGGCCATTAGGTTTGATGTGGGACAAAGCCTCCTGCCAAAGTGGGCTGCCTTCACTGGCAGTGAAAAGGCCATCACCAGAGGCCTTTGCACAAAAATGTGACTCCTTGTTGAATAAGGACATTCTGGTTTAGGAACAAGTCAGGCTGTCTGGCTGCTGAGTCAGTGACCCAGGCAGGATCTCCAGGGCTCCATGTGAAGCCATCCATGTGGGGGAGGTTTCAGACAAACAACCAGAAGTCCCACCTGGGGGGGGGGGGGTTGCTCCAGGGAGCTGACTATCCCAAGCCCCATGTTCCTGGGCCCTGAGGGCACGGTCATTGGAAGCCTAACTGAGCCTGACCCAGATTCCCTGTTTCCCAAGTCCACGTTCCTTTCCCACCACAGGGAGCAGGCTCCTGTGCCAGCCTACTTGGACCCCATTGTTTCTATGTTGGGCCAGAATCCAATAGAGGCAGGATGCAAAGGGGGGAGGAGGAGACCTAAGAAGAGAAGGGGGAAGAAAGAAGAGGAAGAGGAAAAAGAGAGGAGGAAGGACACGGGGGAAAAAGGGGCCTGGCCTCCCTTTGCCCTCTGCTGAGAGATGTCAGCTGCTCCTGTAGGTCCCATATCCATGGGGCCATCATCAGACCTGGCTCCCAGGGGCCCAGGCCTTCAGATGGCATCTGACTTGACATGCCACCACCGAGAGTTGGCATCCAGAGAATCTTGGTGCTTTATCATGAATACTTGAAAAAGAATTTCCTAAATGTTCTCTATGCCATGTGACTGAAGGGCAGGGTACACTGAATTTGGAGTCAGAAAGACCTGGGTCTGAATCTTGTCTTGGACACTTACTAGCTCTATGACCCTGGGCAAGTCAATTGATGTCCCTGGGCCCAGTTTTCTTATCTGTAAAATGAGGCAGCTGAATTCAGGGACCTCAAAGGTCCTTCTAGCACAAGAACTGTATCCCCCCATTCTACAGATTGCCAATGGAGGCTCAGCAGCATTCAGTGCCTTCTCTGGGGTTCCTTAGCAAGTCAGTGGAAGAACTGTTGGCAGTCTATGGACTCCTGACTCCCACCCCACTGCTCTTCCCCTATTCTATAAAGGTAGGCTCCTCCACAGAAGAGAGAGATTTCCAAGGCCCAGCAGGCAGAAGAGCTGAGCTACAGGAGGAGAATCCTAGCCAGACAAGAGTCAGAGAGAGTGTAAAAGCTGTAGAATGAACCAAACCAATGCAGCAAAGTGAAGGAAAGCCATCGACGGGGAAAGAAATCTTTGCATCAGATCTCTGCAGTAAAAGCCTGACACCTAGAAAGACTGAGAGACATTCTCCAATGGAGAAGGGCACAAAACACATGAGGGTTTGTACAAGAGATGAAAATGATCCACTGCCACTTGGGAAAATGCTCCAACTCACTACTAATGAAGGAGGTGCAAATGGAAACAATTCTGAGGCTTTACCTCCCACGCAGCACATTAGCAAAGATGCTCCTGAGAGAAGTGTGGAAGGGACTGTGGGAAGACAGACATACTCATACATGGTTGGTGGAGCTGTAAAATGCTGTATTCATTCTGGGAAAAAGCTTGGGATCATTTAAGAAAAGTGACTGATCTGTTTGCATTCTTTGACCCAGTGATCCCAATACAGAGCTTACATCCCAAAATCAAAGATGGATATACAGGCCTCACACAGACAAAAGTATTCCAGCAGCCTTTTGGGGAGCAGTAAGGGCCTGGAAACAAATAGGCAGTCCCATCAATTGGGGAATGACTCAGGAATATGTGAAGGCCATGGTACATCATTGTGCCATAGGAAATGATGAAGGCAAGGAATTTAGAGAAACATGGGAAGACATGTTATAATGAGAATGGGAATTTGAAGATCTTCTCTGCCCTTTAATAGACCTAGGGGGGAGTTTGAAGACCTCCATTGCTTTGAAAGTAAACTCTGCCCACTAATAGGCTGAATGTAATCACATGGAGCCTGTGATGGAGGAAATTTGCTAAAGGGTGGAGCAGAGCCCACAGGAAGCTTCCCTGCTGTGAAGATAAACTCTGCTGCCAATAGGCTGAATGTAGTCACATGGAGCCTGTGGTAGAAGGAGTTTGCTGAAGGGAAGTAGAGCCTGTAGGAAGCTGGTCAGAGCTAGCAAGACGGTGGGGGAGAGAAGACGCTCAGGCAAAGAGTCAGATAGGCTTGTGAGTAGATACTGATCTTGTATTAGTTTGTGGCAAGGCTGAAGGATGCTGTGGCTCTCAGTGTTATTATGGCTTCTCAATATCTTTGGTACTATGATGGAATCGGCTTGGTGATTTTGGGATTTGGTATTCTGGTGTCTAAATAAATGCTTCAGTTCTATCCTCTATCTGGAGAGTTTGGTATATTTTGCAAAAGAAAGTCATGCAATACTTATAGTCACAGTCTTTATCGTGATCGTAGGTGCTGTAAATATTGCATTGGCACTACACGTGTATAAACTGATAGAGAACAAACACACAATGACCCATCTTAGCTTGAGTCCTTCCCATCCCTTGTCAGAGAAGTGGTAGATCACAGGTGAAGCATGAGGCATACCCTATCAGACACAGAAGTACTGATGTATTTTTCTTAACTGCACAAGGTAGGCTTTTCTGGGGGATGGAGGGGGGCGGAGATAGCAGCTCTCTATCTCTCTCTTTTGCGAGGCAATCCAGGTTAAATGATTTGCCCAGGGTCACACAAGTTGATGTGTTAAGTGTCTGAGGCTGGAATTGAACTCAGGTTCTCCTCACTCCAGGGTGAGTCCGCTATCCACTGCGCCACCTAGCTGTCCTGGAAGCACTGTTTCTAAAGACGAATTAATCAAACACAGTCTTTTCAAAGGAGAGCTGCTACCTCTTGGCTGGCCATTTGCTGGATAGAGACATCTTAACATCTTAACAGATACAGTTTCTCCTGGGCCAGCTGGGGGAGCCAGAATGACAGAGTGCTGGTCTGCAGTCAGGAAGACCTGAGTTCAAATCCAGCTTTGGACACTTACTATCAGTGTGACCCTGGGCAAGTCACGTCCTTTCTCTGCCTCGGTTTCCTCATCTGTAAAATGTGCCTCCCTCAAGCTTGCTGTAAGGATGAACAAGTGCTTTGTTCACATATGCTATATAAAAGCTAGCAAAGAGAAGGGAAGGCACAGCTCCATCCCTGGGACCTGAGCAGCCCCCATCCACTGGCACTGAGGGCAGGTAGCCCTCCAGTAGCCTGCTTCCCTACCATTGTCCTCTGGGTAAAGCCCAGCTCTGACTGGGTCACTCTCTGACCCTTCCATGGCCTTCCATGGCCCCTGTGCTGAGAGCCACAGAGAGCCACTTCTTAGCTCATCTTTTGAGGCCCTTCCTGAAGGACCCTCAGCATGGGCAGAGCTCCAGATTGGGAGGCGGAGACCCTGGGTATGACCTCAGGAAGTAGTTTTACCTCCTTGGATCTCTTAGAGTGAAGGTCAGTTAAAAATCCAGGAGCTGTATCCCCTACAACTCTCCCAAGCTCTGAATTGCGCTCCCACTTTTCTCCACACATGGCAGGGCCTTCCACAGCTTCTTAGTCAGACTCCAAGGCCTAGGTCCAATGGTACCTTCTCCTTGAAGTTTTCCTCCACAGCCCCTCCTTCCTCCACACCTCCCCCCACCATGGGCCCCAGACCTCATGTTTAGAGGTATCTATGGGTGGTGGGTGGTGAGAAGACATGACCGCCCTCAGGACCAGCTTCCTGTTTCAGCACTGAACGCCACAAGGGCCCAGAGCCTCTGCCTCTCCATTGGCCTGCCCCAACCCAAGCTCAGCTAAGGCACAGCCTGTGTTCTGCCTCATACCCGATCTTGCACAGTCTGAGACAGAAAGAACCCCTCTATCCTTCCCACAAACTCCCCCAGACCTCCCCCCTTGCTAAGAAACACCCATCTCTCCTCCCCTTTTCAGACAAGCTCCTACACTACAACAAGCTGCGCCCACCCCCACTTCCTGCCCTACCCCTCACTTGCCAACAGCCCCAGGGACTGGGCTTCCGTCCTGTCCTGTCCCCACACTCCCCCACTAGGCTGAAGTTGCTCCATTCACCTCCCCCACCCGCAGGTCACTACTGGCCACTGCCTCCTCAGGGATGCCAATGCTCTCCTGGGGTCCCTGGAGACCCATCAAGGAGGGGCCTGAAAGCTGCTCTGCAGCCCCGACTTCATGCCCACTTAGCATGTGAGGTCGCTGAGGCAGACAGTAATGGCCTGACTGCCACACTTCTGCTCTAGGGCTCTCTCGGAGAGGGTTCTGAACATGGTCACCTACATTAACTGGGGCAAACGTTTCTAGCCAGTGAGATGCAGGAAAACCAGGGCTTAGCTCTCTCCTGAAATTGTGTCCCCCCACTTGCCTCCACCTCTCTAAGCTTCTTTCTGGGGCAGGCAAGCTTTGCTGCTGAGGCTGGGGGGTGGGGAGGAAGAGGGAATAAAATTAGGGAAGTCTGGAGGGCCTGGTGACAGGGCCACAGATCCAGGCTGTGTGTCAGGGCCGACTTGAGCCAGGTCAGGCTCAGATCGTCCTCTGGCTCTGTGTGTCTGTCTCTCTGGTCTCTAGAGGAGGTGTTCTCTGCTGGACCCCACTATAGCAGCTTACCAAGATGCCTCTTAGAACAACCTAGCTAGGAGAGGACCCCCCCCCCCCATTTTACAGGTGGGAAAACTGAGGCCCAGGGACAGGGTAGGACATGTCCAAAGTCACAGCGCAGATAAATATGGGAGCTGAGCCACCTTCCCCGTTCAGCCAAGTCTCCTGACTCTGAGCCACTCCCCTCCCTGCCAACTGGGCTCCCCAGCTTCTGTCCCAAACACATCACGGGAGGGCCACAGACTCACCACTTGGCCACCTTTGTCCCCACTAATCTATCAGTGAAGGCAACAGATTCAGAATTTCCAATGCAAGGTTCTGCGTCACTTCTCCAGGCTCCCTGGGAACTCATCAGTTTTCCCAGGTCTGTGGCCAAGCCTCCCCAGGAAAAGACCTCCAGCCCTGAAGGCCCAAGTACTGCCTGGTTCTAGGCTGGTGGGAGGGAAGGGATCTCAGCTGCGGCTTGGAGCTGGGTCCGGGAGAGAGCAGGACTAACTCCAGCCCAGCTGGGTGCCATTTGGCTCCACTGGCCCCTGAGGACGGCGTGACACGGAGGCTGCAAGCCATCACAAAGCTTGCTCCAAAGATCCAAAATTAGAAGTGTAACTTTGATGAGACCACGGCGAGGGTCAGAAAACTGAGGACACATGCCTTCTTTCTCTGGCCACCTCTCCCAGTGCAGGCACATACACAAACCCCCCCCCCC
>JAQQSV010011435.1:0-13004 GCA_028646515.1 Pseudochirops corinnae | reverse complement strand
TAGGTTCTTTTTTTGATCATGGCTTTCAAGTAGTCCAATAATTTTTAAATTGTGTCTCCTGAATCTATTTTCTAGGTCAGTGTTTTTTTTCAATGAGATATTTCACATTGCCTTCTATTTTGTTATTTGTTTGGATCTGTTTAATAGTATCTTGATTTCTCATAAAGTCATTAGCTTCCATTTGCTCCAATTTAATTCTGAAGGAATTATTTTCTTCAGTGAGCTTTTGAAATTCTTTTTCCATCTGGAAAATTTGGCTTTTTAAGGCATTCTTCTCATTGGCTTTTTGGGCCTCTTTTTCCATTTGAGTTAGTCTGTTTTTTTAAGGTGTTATTTTCTTCAGTCAGGTTGTTGACTCTCTTTTCATGATTGTCTTGCATCATTCTCATTCTCATTTCTCTTCCCAATTTTTCCTCCACTTCTCTTACTTGATTTTCAAAAGTTTTCTTGAACTCCTACATGGCCTGTAACCAGTTTATATTTTTCTTAGAAGCTTTTGGTGTAGGAGTTCTGACTGTGTTGTCTTCCTCCCATTCCATGCTTTGATCCTTTTTGTCCCCTAAAAAGGAATCTAAAGTTGGATGGCTGTGCTTGCTTGATTGCTCATCTTTCCAGCCAATGGAAAGACTTTTGACCTTTTGCTACAGGAGAACTCTGCTTCTAGAGGGGAGAGCTTTGCCCCAAATCTTGGGTTTTCACACCTGCCAGAGCTATTAGGAGTGTGCCATCTCTATAGCCCCCACCAGCTTTGGCTCACTGGTCACACACCTCAGGACTACCACCCAAGACCACAATCCAGATCTGGGCAGGTTAAGGTAAGAGCACTTAGCCTCTGAATGGTCACTTGGCTCCCCTATGATCTGCAGGCCAGGAGCTCTGAAGCAGCCAGGTGGAGGTGGCTGCAGGTCCACTGCTTCTGCCAATTCTTGCTCTGGGAGCAGAGGCCAGAGGCCAGACCACATTCCTTTCCCCCCACCCCCTGCCCAGATTTAGCATGTTTCTACTGACTTTTTACTTTGTCTTTGGAATTTCTGGGTTGATAATTCTGGAAACCACCATAGCTGCTGGTGATCCACTCTCCCCAATGCTCCAGCTGTGGCTGGTCCGCGCTGTGATGAACCCTTCCTGTCTACCTGCCAGGCTGCCTTCAATGGGAGATTTATTTCTCTCTGTCACTTTGTGGGTTCTGTAGCTCTAAAATTTGTTTAGAGTCATATTTTATATGTATTTGAGGTAGTTATGGGGGGAGCCATGGAGTTTTCCTGCTTCTACCGAACGTGCATAATCTTTAGGGGAAAACTGTATTGGTTGCTCTACCATTAAATGGATTTCTTTCTTCTTCAAAATCCCAAGTAGGTTTCTTCAGTTTCAGAAAAGAAAATACCCTAATTACATTCTCGAATTTGATGGCATTATTTTGGTAGGAGAGGCAGCTACTTGGCTCAATAGATAGAGTGCTGGGTCTGGAGTCAGGAAAACTCTATTTCAAATCCAGCTCCAGACACTTACTAGTTGTGTGACCCTGGACATGTCATTTAACTTCAATTTGTCTTAATCCACTGGAGAAGGAAATGGCATCTTTGCCAAGAAAACCCCATTGACAGTATTGGCATGCCATGGTCCTCAGGGTCACAAAAAGTGGGACACAACTGGACAACTAAACAATGATACTAGATACAATGCCATTCTACCTGGCTATACAAACAATAGATTATTTAATTTTTATAAGTGTCATATATTAAGAAAATATTTTGTTTCTCTAGCAAGGATAGTTTAACATTTCAAGTTACTTGCCTGGAGCTTTTCAGTATTATTGCTTTAACTCAAGTATCATTTAAGGTATTGGGGTTATCCAATATTTGAAACATAAATGTTCCTTCAAGACGCAATTGTTGTTCCATTAAAACTGATTTATACTTTAATATTTGTAGTTACTTGCCTAGAGCTTTTCAGTATTACTTCCCCAACTCAAGTATCTCTTCAGGCATTGAAGTTATCTAGTATTTATAAAATAAATGTTCCTTTAAGAAACAATTGTTACTCCATTAAAAGTGGTTTTGAAACCCAAGCACTAGACATGTGGAAGTAACTCTCAACAGATGTCTGAACTGATGCCCCATTGATGTTTTCTGTGGGTAGCACTACAAGTGTCCAGGATGTGGCTCTGACACATATTTAATTTTTTGTTCTTGTAGGTTTCATGTTTGCTCAATCACACCTCAAGGTAGAATTAAAATATATAATAATACAACAGCATTAAAGCATGATTGGCCACAAGGATAAATTCTGTTTCCAATATAAGTCCTATAATTTATTTTTTTAAATTGTTCAGCCAATGTTTCCATTTTGTCTTTAAACTTAAGGAGAAAACTATGTGTTCCCTTCTATACTCTGAACAGTTTAAGTGAAAACTATAAATCCAGATGTCAACTAACTAGGACCTTTTGTTTATCAGTATTGGGGCAAGTACTTAGCTTTTAGGAAAAAGAAGCAAATGACAAGAAAACGAGCCGCCATATAATTTTAGAGGGGGTTAAAAATGCAACTTTCGGGGTCTATAATGTAACTAGTATATATTCAACTTACTTCCTATACTTTCCAAATCTGTGTCTTCAGTACTCTAATTTTATACTTCAATCACCAAAGATTAAATTATATTCAGAAGTTTATACTTAACATGGCAAAGTAGATTCATGTACCACAGAAAGTTTTTCAACATAAAAGGAGGAAACCAAAAAGGTTAACTCTATTCCTTGAATAATGAATGGGCTCAACCAAGGTTTAATGAATCATTTAGCAATTTCATTTGCCTAATATAAATCCCATGGAAGTTTCTTATTGCTATAAAACAGATTCCCAGTTCAGCATGTCAGAATAGTTACATGGGAATCAACTCATGATTACTGGGAATCTGGGTCTGTGCTGGAGAAGTACAAGCTTAACCACATTCCAGCAAGCTGGAATAATATCACCAACAGATATGGTGATGAGCTGCATTTCTTGTGCCTGAGGATATAACGGAAGGTCTTCATCAAAGGACTGCCCACCAGGTGATGTTGTTGGTTTTATTTTTTATTTTTAAACTGCAGTTACTCATGTAGACATATTACTAAGACACAGAGGCTTTATGATCTATTTTGTTAGAATGAGTGATAAAATAAGGAAATCAGATACCTGCAGTATTAAGAATTGAAATCCAGCTTCATGTTATTAGAAACAATGCTCCGAGGAGCCGTTGTTATTCAAGACATTTTAAATGCTTTGTAGACTTTCGATAGGGCTGGTGAACCACAGATTTGGAAAAGATCTGAGATTATCTGGACCCTTGCTTGATGAATGAATTCCTTCTATATCATACCAAAGCAGGTCATCAGCCAGGCATTGCATGAACATCAGAGAAGAGGAGTTCACTACTTCAGAAAGGAGGTGCACTCCATTTTGTATAGTTCTAACTGTAAGAAAACCGTTCTTTACACTCAACCAAAATCTACTTTTGTAACTTTTCAGCCATTGGTCTTATTTCTGCCCTCTGGAGCCATACTCTACCTTTTTTCATCTTCAAACTAATCAACTCCCAATTGTCCCTTCTCATTTATTTCTTATATGCCACATTTTCCCTCTTTCTTCCTCTCTTTCCTCCTTCCCTCCCTTCCTCAATTCCTTCTTTCCTCCTTTCCTTCTTTCTTCCCATCCTGGTCATCCTCCTCTTGGAGACAGTTCAGTTTGTCAAAAACTCTCAAAATATGGTACCTAGAATTGAAAGTGTAGTATAATTAGCACCAAATACAGTGAGATCATAATCTTCCCTGCTCTGGTGATTATTCCTCTCTTAATGCAATTTCAGACTACTTTACTTTTTGAGGAACCATAACTCATGTTAACTCATTAAATGCATGGTCAACTAAAACCACTGCTCATGAATGACTGTTTGTCTATATATCCTCCATCATAGAATGGGGGGGGGGTGTGGAAATGGAGGAAGGGAAATCCAGGAAATAGATTTAGTGGTGGATACATTCCCTAAATTCATATATAATTTCATATCTCTTAGTTATCTAAGTGCTTGCCCTCAATGAGGTACTGTCTAAAAAAAGAAGATGGTCATAAAATTCACTAGATCTGGAATATTTTGCAAGTATAAGTTGACAAAACTATAATTTGTTTCCTACCTTGGACAGCCTAAAGTTGGAGTTTTAAATCCAAATTTGTTTATATAAAGTGTGTAGCAAAGTAATAATTAAGGGTTATACTGAATGCTTGAAGTAAAGCATGAATCGCAATGGAGTTTTTAAAGTTTGAAGCCTAATGTATCTGTGTCTCATCTCCAACAGGATATATAAGCATGCAATATAGAAAACTCTTAAAACAGCACCATGTGGATAGCAGGATGGAAACAAAAGCAGCAATGAAGGTGCTGAAAACTAATATTTAGAAGCTCTAGTATTTGGAATTTTATCCATTTCCTTTTTGAAAAGTATATGCTATGTGCAAAGCTCTCCAGTTACTGAAAGGCATGATGTTGGGATATCAACAAGTACTATGTGACTTGATCTATGAGGCATGGGACAAGAGCTCTTCTTCATTGGGTGCCCTCACATTTTATTTTATAATTCTCAGATTCTCTGCATTATAGTGGAAGTTTTTGTTATTATATATTTTTGTGATGAATGTAAAGGTGTCAAAATGTGAAACTTGTTCTCGCAGTAACCAAATTGTCAGCCACAATCTCCATGGGTTCTCATGTTTCATGCACATGTATCAAAACTGCTCTACTAATACAAACCCTAAGTAGACTGGTTTGGTGTTGGGTTTCCTTATTCCAAGGATAGCTTGTCTTTTGGCCTGTTTTCTAGTTTAAAAGCTTGTTTTCTTAGCCTACAAAATTTAATCATTGTATCTTATTCATTTGCAGTTAGTATTTTAAAGTATACTTTTCAAATTATGAAAACTACCAATCTCACTAATCTTTCAGGTTCTCATTGGACATTATACTAATTCAATAAGTATTAAGTTATAGAGTTCCTGATAGGGGGCGGGGCCAAGATGACGGAATAAAAGCAGGAATTTGTCTGAGCTCCTGATCCAACCACCTCTAATACCTGCAAAATATGACTCTAAACAAATTTTAGAGCTACACAAAGTTACAGAAAGAAACAAATCCCCCCCTTAAAGCATCCTAGCAGGCCAACAGGAAGGGTCTATTGCACCAGACTGGGAGCCGAGCACAGTCCCATGTGAGCCACACAGGACCAAACCAAGGGCGGCTCCAACCAGTGGCCAAGACTGGCCAGAGCAGACTTCAGGAGAGTAAATCACTGACAGCTGTGGCAGTTTCCAGATGTCTAAACCCATAAACACCAAAGAGAAAGTAAAAGGTCAGTAGGGAACTCTATTGGAACTGGGTGACAGAAGAGCGTGGGCCTGCTCCTGCCCATGGGGTGAGAGGTGGCAGAGGTGCAGTGGCTGCAGCTGCTGCCATGTGGCTGCCTCAGAAGCTCCTGGTCTGTAGGTGGTAGGGGGACGAAGCAAACATTCAGAGGGCAATTGCTTTTGCTTTGACCTGCTTGGATCTGGGTCACAATCTTCGGCGCTGCTTCTGGGGTGTGTGACCAGTGTTACAGAGCTTATGGTGGCTGTAGAGAGGGTGCCCTCCTCAGACCTCTGAAAACTGTGAAAACCCCCAGCTATTTGGGACATAGCTTTCTTCACTCTGAAAGCAGAATTCTACCATGGCAAAAAGCTCAAAAGTCAAGTAATTGGCTGGCAAGATGAGCAAGCAGAGGAAACACAATCGGACCATAGAATCCTTTTCTAGGGACAAAAAGGATCAAAATATGGAACCAGAAGAAGTCAACAAAGTCAAAACTCCTGCATCAAAAGCTTCCAAGAAAAATATGAATTGGTTACAGGCCATGGAGGAGCTCAAGAAGGATTTTGAAAATCAAGTAACAGAAGTGGAGGAAAAATTAGGAAGCAAAATGAGAATGATACAAGAAAATCATGAAAAGTGAGTCAAT
This sequence comes from Pseudochirops corinnae, assembly GCA_028646515.1. Taxonomy (NCBI): domain Eukaryota; kingdom Metazoa; phylum Chordata; class Mammalia; order Diprotodontia; family Pseudocheiridae; genus Pseudochirops; species Pseudochirops corinnae. The sequence goes on along the minus strand of JAQQSV010011435.1, from coordinate 6,987 downwards.
ACCCTGCTAAAAGAGACCCCAAAAAGACACTGAAGAAAATAACACCTTAAAAAACAAATTAACTCAAATGGCAAAGGAGGCTCAAAAAGCCAATGAGGAGAAGAATGCTTTAAAAAGCCAAATTTGCCATATGGAAAAGGAATTTCAAAAGCTCACTGAAGAGAATAACTGCTTCAAAATTAGATTGGAGCAAATGGAAGCTAAAGACTTTATGAGAAATCAAGATACTATTAAACAGATCCAAACAAATGACAAAATAGAAGGCAATGTGAAATATCTCATTGGAAAAATCATTAACCTAGAAAATAGACCCAGGAGAGCCAATTTAAAAATTATTGGACTACCTGAAAGCCTTGACTAAAAAAAAGAGCCTAAAAATCATCCTTCAAGAAATTCTAAAGGAAAATTGCCTTGAAATTCTAGAACCTGAGGGCAAAATAGAAATCAAAAGAATTCACCAATAATTGCCTTTTGAAAAATATCCCAAAAAGAAAACTCCTAGGAACATCATAGCTAAATTCCAGAGTTTCCAGGTCAAGGAGAAAATATTACAAGCTGTCAGGAAGAAACAATTTGAATATCGTGAAAACACAATCAGGATAACACAAGATCTAGCCCCTTCTACACTAAGGGGTATTCAGTAGGCTCGCTCTCTTGGGTTGGGGGGTAGAGGAAAGATGGAGAAAAAATTTAATACTCAAAATCTTGTGGAAATGAATGTTGAAAACTAAAACTAAATAAATGAAAGATTTAAAAAATTAAAACTTCCTGATAGACATATTGAAACCAGAATTTTGTATTCACTGTTTTGTACCAGCTCCTACATTTAAATGATCTTTGGTAGACTATATAAGTTCATATTTATAAATGAAAAAGGAGGTAGCCTGGTCATGTAATCATGCAAGAGAGATAAAAATTGGAGAAACACACTATTTCAAGGGCATCCATATAATTTTAAAAGTATTAGTGAAGGCATTCTTACACATTAAGTATAATACTTGTACAAGATTTGTAGAAGGACATGGATAAATGCAGAGGAAAAGACATAGACAGTTTAGTCAAATGGTAGAATAAGACAAAAATTGATGAAATTATGGATCCTTCAGTATTGTATGTGACTTAATTTTATTTTATGAAGTTACTGGAATATTTGTAAGTAGCATGATAACAATTCTAAAGGAAACAAAAGTGACCCTGGAAACCATATGGTACAACCTATACTTAAACAAGGATCCCTTTTACAATGTAGTGCAGAGGGAAGAACATCTGATTTGGGATTAGAGGATATGGGCCTGGCTCTGCTACATACTATGTGGGTAACCTTAGGCAAGTGATCCTTTCTGAGCTTGAGTTTCCTCACCTCTAAAATTAAAGAGTTGGAGTAAATTACCTCTAAAGTCCTTTAATCTCTATGATGATTACAAGTGAACAGTTTTTTTTAAAATGGGCTTGCCCCATATCTGTATTTCATAGACATGGTTTACATTATGATTGTCTTCCTTATCATTATAAACCTAATAAAAATCACTCATATCAATAAATCCATAGACATTTCAAAATTATAAGTTGTACATTTGAAGTTGTTGCCATGTTATGGGTGAAATAATAAATACCATGAAAAGAGGGACATGGTAGAGTTAAAACTATGGACTAGTAGTGCCCATATATACCTTTTGGAGATTATCTACCTACCTAATTATAATTGATGGCAATGCTAAAACAGATTCTAATGGGGGGAAAGAACAAAGAAATACCACAGGTGATTAAAGGCTCAATGATTAAAGGCTCAATAGAAATTCTAGCTTTCTAAATGTCTGAGTCATTGTACCATATTTGTTCTTTAAAACCATCTTGTTTCTCAGTAGGGAGGAATATTTAAATTTACATATATTTCCTTGACTATCTCCTATATTTCTATATTAGACCTAGCAAATATCAATGGTATTAATCATATTTCTTTTTTACCTTTTCTTAACTACTTAAGGATTTACCTTGCTCACTTTGCAGACTTTAAAGTGAGTTACTGAATTACCTGCTCCTGTGTACCCCCTTCCCCATTCCATAGGTTCTCTGGAAGGGCAGAAACAAGAAGAATTAGAGGAAGAACAGGAGAGATACACCTGGCAATCATTATGAAACCAAATATGGAAGTACTTCTTAGATGTGTGGTGTGTACAGTCTCACCTTCTACAATAAAAATAATGGGAGAATTTTATGTAGGTGAAATTCAACAAAATGCCTAAGACAGAATTTAACTAGCATGTCAAACAGACATCCTTTGTATTATCACTACAAAACATTCTGACCATATACCTAAAGAATGAATCAAGGAGTAAATATTAAAGAGTAGATATTCATCCTAAAGGTAAATAAGGGAGAATGACATTTAGTAATAGGAATGAAGTGAAGATATAGAAGACAGGAAAGGGAGAATTCAATATAAAATTTGAAAGGTAGCCAATTAAATTTATGATTTTGCCAACTAGGTTCTGGGAAAGAAATATTCCCAGAGGTACTGCCAGAGCAAGATGCTACAGTTATTGAATAAGAAGAAGGGTATATTGAAGTACTAACATTATTTCTGAAGTAATTTGTTTTTTCATTGGAGGTTTCCCATGAAAACATTGAACAGGCCTAATATTGCCTAGTTGGTGAAACCTCTAGATCATAATTTGAGTGGGGAAGCAGCTATATGCACAGATTTGGTCTAGAACTAGTCCCATAGTAACTAAACTTTGAATGACCAAGTAGCACCTACAATAATCACATTGCCCACAGGCACCTTCCAGGAGAAGTGAAAAGACCTTTAAATTTTCTATTTGGTCACTCCAATGAAGAGGTTGTCAGTCACTTTTCCCAGAATGGTTTGTTTGCTAATGACAACCATTTCTGCATTTGCCTGTGTATGGCAACCACATACTTATAGGAAAGTATAGGGGACCAATTCATATAGACCCAAATATTTACATCAGCATTCTAAGCGATAGCAAAAAAACAGGCAACAAAGACAATGTTCATTATTTGTACAATGGCTAAATTACAACATTCATGTGGCATATGTGTAATGTTGCAAGGTAGCATGGATGTAATGGAATATTACTATGCCATAAGAAACCATGAATAGGATAAATACAGAGAAGCATGAAATGATTCACAATGACTGATGCAAAGTAAAGTTAACATAGTAAACAAAACAAGATATACAATGTAAACCACCAAACAGTAAAAAAAGAACGTGCAAAGTTTTAAAGAATAAGCCTGACCCCAGTGAAAAGATAGGAGAAGGCACTTCATCCATTTCAGAAGTGGTAGGGGTGTGTGTGGGGTGGTGGTGGTGCATGCATAAAAACATTGCATGTAAAGTCATTTAAAAAATAAATTTAAAAATAATTTTTAAAAATTGAGTTTGCTCAATCTTTTCATTTATTCTTATCTTTTTTTTTTTTTAATTGTTCTGAGGGTTGGCTCTCTGTGAGAAAAGAATGAGAGCTTATGGAGGAATCAAGGCAATGTAAAAAAGATTTCAATAACATTTTATAAAAAAAAGTATAGGCCGCTCTAACACTTCTAAAGATCAGAATGCAGATTTCTAAACCCTCTTTCTATCCTTCAATTGTGTTTGACTTTTTGTGACCCCATGGACTTTTCCATAAGATTTTCTTGGCAAAGATTTTGGAGTGGTTTGCCATTTCTTTCTCCAGTGTATCCCCATTTTTTAATTTGAGGAGCAGAAGCAAATGAGGTTAAATGGCTTGCCCAGGGACACACAGCTAATAATTTGTCTGAGGCTCTATTTGAACTTGGATCTCTTTCCTTTTTTTTTGGTTTTACTTCAGTCATGCCCTTTGTGAAAATGTAATAATACAGTTTTAGCAAAATAATCCCAGTGTTTAGCATAGTGCTTGATGCACAGTAGGTACTTAATCAATGTTTATTGCTTCTGACTCAGGATAGAGGTAGTTTTGGTTTCCAGCAGCTCACTATTAAACTGGGTATAGGCAGACTTCACATAAGATCTCAGAACATAGGAAAGTTCACAGGTTTCTTTTTAATTTATAGTCAAAAGAGCTATTAGTTAATTGATGCATGTGGTCTATGTAAGACAAATCTAGATTTTATTCAGAATTTCAGTGTCTTACCTTCTTTAAGAAAACATCCAGATTGCCTTGATTCCTTTTCTGGTGAAAGCAGAAGTTCATTATTAACTTGAACATGAAATCAGTAGGTCTAAATGTAGAAATCTACAATAAGTGATTTATCAGAGTTGTCATGGCTTCTTTTGGTGTTTTACTTATTACTTTTTCTTTGTGAACGTTAAAATAATAAGAAATAGTGGAGAAACAAAATCTGCATAATGATCTCTTATTTTTGCATTTCTGACTTCTTGCTGGGTATGAAGAAATTTATATAGGGCTGAAAAATGCTGAAAAGGAAGAGGATGCATTCATCTATTCTGAAATCTTCATGTCACCTTCTGATTTCTATAATCAATCTGTTGCCTTGTTCCTGTATCCCTAAAGCAAGACAGTTGGACATCTTTTTTCTATGTTAATAGTGGGATTCTGTATCCTTTAAAGGTTATACCAAAGAAACTCAGAGCAGTTGCCTTGGTGGGAGAAATAGAAGACATGGCAATGTCAATTGTTCTGGTGCAGAGGACAGGTGCATTTCAACAGAACAATTTAACTGGGCTATTTTGAAAAAACAACTAATGATTGGATATTTCCAATGTCCAAGATATTATGTTATTATCTATTCCCTGGCACAGCTGGAACCAAAAAGTTGAAGAAGGAGAACACTGAATTTGTAGTATGAGGGAATAGCTTTATATCTTAGCTCTAAGTGCTTACTAACAATTTGGATACCTCTGATGATTAATCACTCTGTTGTCTGAGGCAAATCACTTTAACTTCTAGGGACCTCAGTTTCCTCATCTGTAAAAGGAAGGGATTAGAATTCTGAGAGATAAGAAACTTGATAAAAGAAATAAGAACTCATTGATTCCAGAGGATTTGATAATGAATCCTACTATTTACATTCTTATAGAGAAGTTATGTTCTTAAGGTACAGAATGAAAGAAACATATGCTTTTAGATTTGGCCAAAGTGTGAATTTGTTTTGATTATGTGATATATTTGTCACAAGGATTTTGCTTTTGCTTTTTTTTTTTTCCAATGAGGGGAGGGATATTTTTTGTAGAGGGTAAAGAGAATAGCAATAGTTTTGTCAAAAAAAAAAAAAAAAAGAAAAGAATAGAAGGTCAATGAAGCATTTTGTAAAACATATAGAAGCAAACAGAAGGATGTGTAGAAGGAAATCCAGTGAAGCAGGATGGCTTTGAAAGTAATATAATAAATTCATGTACTTAAAAAGAAAAGCAAGCTACATGTACAGTAGAAACATGGTTTATGAGTAACCTGGTTTACATATGCTTTGCTGGAAGAGGAAAAATTCTTTGCAAAATTTGTCTTGCAGGACAAAAATTCTCAGTACAAACATCATGTTTGGACTTGAATGGCTCGTGAAGGGATGACACTCAACTAAGGCAATGGTTTGTTTTGTTTTTTTGTTTTTTGCTTTCATATGTCAAACAAAAGAACCTCAGGTTGGTACATTGCCTAATCAGCCTCATTCAGGCATTAACCCTTCATGAAGGCAGCATCAGTCGTTCTTAATAGTACCATTACAAGTGTGTTCATGTGAGTTTGTGTACATATGGTAGTACTTTGCGTTAAAGAGTATGGTAGTGACTGTGATCTACAACAATATTTGTAACAATGGAGGAATATAGCCAGGAGCTGATGACTGATGAACAGATGGACTTGCATAAGGAGCAACAGTGAGAGGTTGCGGAGGATATCCATCTGAGGAGGGAGGTTGAGAGGTCGGAGGAATTCCTCATATCAAGTGAGGTTAGGGAGGTTTGACAGATGTGGGAAAAAGTGCAAAATTTGATTGAAAAACATCATCCAAAGGGGGTAGAGTCAAGATGGTGGAGTTGAAGCAGGAAAACTCGGTGGCTCCCCCCATAACCACCTCAAATACCTATAAAATAAGACTATAAACAAATTTTAGAGCTACAGAACCCACAAAGTGACAGAGAGAAATAAATCTCCCACTGAAGGAAGCCTGGCAGGTGGACAAGAAGGGTTCATTGCAGCACTCTCAGAGCAGAGCCCAGACTCACATGAGCTCACAGTTTTAGCTCCAGGATGGCTCCAACCAGTCCTGGCTAGAGGATTAGGGAGAGTGGATCACCAGCAGCTGTGGTAGTCTCCAGAATTATCAAGCCATGAATTCCAAAGACAGAGTAAAAGGTCACTGGAACTCTGCTGGATCTGGGGGGTACATAGTACAGTCTGATCTCAGCCCCCAGAGCAAAAAGTGGTTGAAGTGGCGGCCCGGCCATGCAGCTGCCTCCATGGGGCTGCTTTAGAGCTCCTGGCCTGCAGATTTTGGGGACCCAAGTGACCATTCAGAGGCTAAATGCTCTTGCCTTAACCTGCCTGGATCTGGATCATGGTCTTGGGTGGTTACAGGCCATGGAGGAGTTCAGGAAGGATTTTAAAAATCAAGTAAGAGAAATAGAGGAAAAATTGGGGAGAGAAATGAGAATGATGCAAGATAATCATGAAAAGAGAGTCAACAACCTGACTGCTAAAAGAGACTCAAAAAAATACTGAAGAAAATAACACCTTAAAAAACAGATTAACTCAAATGGCAAAAGAGGTCCAAAAGGCTAATGAGGAGAAGAATGTCTTAAAAAGCTGAATTTGCCAGATGGAAAAAGAATTTCAAAAGCTCACCGAAGAGAATAATTCCTTCAGAATTAGATTGAAGCAAATGGAAGCTAATGACTTTATGAGAAATCAAGATACTATTAAACAGATCCAAACAAATGACAAAATAGAAGGCAATGTGAAATATCTCCTTGAAAAAACCACTGACCTGGAAAATAGATCCAGGAGAGCCAACTTAAAAATTACT